>APFE031668918.1:323014-354031 GCA_000404065.3 Pinus taeda
AATGTATGGTGTTGCCCTACCTTAAGGGTTTTGATCAATAAAGAATCATTTCATATTATTTCTGGGTTTATTTGCATTATCTTATATTTTCATATCAGATTTATAATATTTTGGGTTAGATCTACAACAAGTGGTATCAGAGCACTTTCTTGGGCACAAAAGTGGAGATTTTTTTTTTTCATTTTTGCAGGATTTCAGGGGCGGCGAGTTTGCAGATCAGATATATACATTTTGGTGCAAGATCTGCAAAATCTAATTGCATATCTGGATTCAATGTGAAAAAATACCCAATTTCAAAAAAAAAATCAGTCGAATCGGAGTCCGGATGAAGGAGATATCGCTGATCTAAAAATCAGTAGGGTTGTAGACAATTTTTCGGGGCAGCGAATTTGCGGCGCAGATCTAGACCTCTTGGCACCAGATCTGCAAAATTTAATTGTAGATCTGGAATCTTTGTGAAAAAACACCTAATTTCAAAAAAAAAAATCAGTTGAATCGAAGTCCGGATGAGGGAGATATCGCTGATTTAAAATCAGCTCTTTTTTTAGACATTTTGGGTGACAGCGGGAGAGTAGCAGCGCAGATCTGAAATTCCAGTGTCTGAATCAGGATTTCTATCACATGGGCAGATGCAAAATGATGGTTCCATTTCTGAAAACAGGTCATAATAGGGATTCTGATCAACCCTTTTGATCAGTTTACTAGCCTACAATCAGTGTTACCCTATTGGTCATCTCATCCATTGAAGATTTTACTGATATTGACCGGAGAGAGCCTTCTCCTGCCCCGTAGGGCTAGCTACGAGGCTAAATGGTTTGATGTTGCCTTGAGGTTTGCCTTTTTCAGCTTGAGGTGAAATTTCAAGCGCTAACATCATCAACAAAATCATGACAAGTTGGAGGCCCAACAAGTTGACTTGACTAGGAGGAGGCCGAATTTACATTTTAGAGTTGTTGTAACCACTACAACAACACCAAAAATTTTAGTCGATATATCTAAATTTTGGGTCCCCCTATGTTTTTCAAGGTATTAACAAGTATCTTTTTGGCTTGAACGAGTCAGAACTCTTTAATAACTCATTTATCATCAAGGTTGCAATTGTTGTATGTTCAAGAGGCACATTGTCTAAGCTTGCATGTCTTATTTCATTCTTGACACCAGGGTTTAGAGCATTTGCATTGATTCATTTTTCTCAAGATCTTGTAGCACTATTCCTCCATGTATATTTATTCGCATGACAAGTATCTTATTTCAGTACTTATGTGTGCTTTTATATGCCCTAGGGTTTGGAAAAGGTTGCAACTAGATCAAAAGGCTCGTTTCCATCAGGAGCATCTGTTAATGAGAAGCGAATGTTATTATATCAAGGGTTTAGACAAGGTTGCAACTAGATCAAAAGGTCCATTGTCATCAAGAGTAGCTCTTAATGAGAAGCAAATATCATTATGTCAAGGTTTAGGAGATGCGTCATGAAGCCATATTTGGTTCAATTTCAACATACTACCGCAGGGGTCAACCTAGCTTCATCTAAGCCTGAGTTCACATGAAATAATGAGTTTGGACTCCCCTCACATAAAAAATCCCCAAGCTCATTCGCCTATGATTTCTTAGACTTCAAATCCTCCTTCAACCAAGCCAGTATTTCCCTTGCATTTTGGTAAGCCTAGCCTTAAGGTCCAAGACTTCTGATTTGTGGCATTAGTCGTAGGTCGCAATCGTAAATTGCAATGCTAGTCTCCCTGGCCACTATAATTTTGATTTGAAACCTACCTTAAGCTCCATACATCCCTTAGTCTCAAATAGTATTTTGAATTCACCATGATTTGGCATTGATATCTAAAGATGCAATCTGTGACCCCTATTGATCCCACCACGTGTGATAGGGTCAATGCGCAAGTCCTAAGTGCGACCTCCTCACTGGAAATTAAACTCGTGACCTATGACTAGCCATTGAACTTGCGACTTGTGACCTACCACTAGCCACTGAATTTGCGACCTCCCACTAGTAGGGGCATCCTTTTTTTGTAAATACTATTTAAACATTAGAAGGTCATGAGGAAGTTGAAAAGGTCCTAAGGAATGTGAAGAGTCAACAGGAGGTTGAAAGGTCATGAGGGAAGTCCAAGAGTCATTGTAGAAGGTGAAAGGTGACTCTCCTCATTTATATAAATATACCTTCATGCCTCATTTGGAGGGACTTTAGCACTTGAGCTTGGGCTAGCAGTAGATAGTTTATCTATACTTGAAGAGCTAGAGGCACTCAAATTTTGGTAGCTAGCAGGGTGAGTTGTAGTGAAGCCAGGGTTTTGTATTGGATAATGGCATGAAAATTTCATGTTCCACTATTGGGCTTTGATGATTTGTTGGATATGTACTCTTATTTGCAACAACACTAATGAGAAGTTCTCCTCTTTCAACGTTGATTCCCATGCACGTCCATGTGGTTATAATGGTTATATGGTATTTCCATTATGTGTGAATGTGTGATTTCATGCAGGTGATTTGTTTATGAACTAATTCATTGTTATCACAAGTGGGTTTTCTTTTGAATATTTGCTTCTATATTCCACACAATGCCATTAACATATTGTGAACTAATTTTTAATTAATCGTTGGCACTTTCCTCTTATGCGTGTCTGAGATGGTTTTAGCTCACTAATTCCTATTTTGGCATGTGTCTTCTTGTTTTTATTGTTGCATTCTTGTATCTCATCTTGCAAGTTGCAAATCTTGGGATTGACCTCATTCCTACTATTTGGGCATTCCTCCCTTGCCCTCACCTTAGCATCTCCTCATTTGATAACTAAGAGTGAAAAACCAACATGAGGGTAGTCAGGCCTACATATCAGATGGGGCTCCTATCCCAAACAGTGTGAGGTCTAATTGGTAATTCACACTGTTAGACCCCCTAGCTATTGATGACATCCAACACCATCAACAGGAACCAAAATTTTAAAATTCATTATCTTGCTTTGAAAGTCACAATGGGATTTTGACTCAAAATAATTTTATTTTGAATCCAAGAATTCAAATATGCTTTAGAAATTCATAATGATTCAAACATACATTATGAAGACAACCGTCATTAGAAAAATCGACAGTTATCATAATAAATTGTACGCCATTATTCAATTCGCAAAGTCAAAGATGCAACAAGTGCTAGACCAATCACATACAGTAGTTTGAATAGATTTCACTAGGATGTCTTCAAACCTAGATACAATTGTGAATGTGCTCTTATGAGAATATTGTTTTCATTTGATTTTGAAAGTGGCCATTGCCTCTCATAAAATTGCTCGTTGATTGTGCTGTTTGAAGTAGTGTGTAAGAATTATTTTTATGTCATGTCATTTTTTATTAAGGTTTATATTATTTTTTTAATGAAGTTGAGGTTTTCATTAGAAATGCAATGAAACCAATACTAAACCATTACTAAAATGATGTGAATGTGAACATCAAAAACAAAAGCTACAAAAACTTACAAGGCTAAACCTGAACCTCCAGAAACTCTAGGACTGAAAAAGTTGCATTGACATACTAAAGGTTTAACATGCCAATCCACTCTGAACAACCTTTAGAAATTATAGAATTGAAAAAAAAAACCATTGACATACCAAGGGTTTAATATGCCAATCCACTCTCAACGACCTTTAGAAACACTAGGATTAAAATAACTTGCATTTACATACCAATAGTTTAATACCCCAATCCAATTTAAACAACAATATAGTAGAACCTACTACCAAGTCTACAATAATAGTTTGTTAAAATGCAATGAGGAACATTAGATTGGTTAAGAATTAGAGTCACTAACAAATGCTAGGCCAATTGCATATATGAGTTTGAAGAAGTTCATCAAATTGTCTTCAAATTTGGAATGCATTTTTTAATGTGTGACCATGGAAATGTTGTTGTGATTTGATTTTGGATGTGGTTATTGGACTTTATGGCCATAAAATTTCTAGATTTTCATATTATTTGAAGGATTGTGCAAGAATATATTTTTCAAATTCCAGGTTGTTGTTAGTTGATGTTTGTATTGGTTTTTTAGTTGAGGTATAATTGTGAAACCAATAATTAATGTGAACTCCAACCACAACAAAATGAACATGGAAGGCTAAACCTAAAACCTTTTAGAATCTTTAGGATTGAAAAAGATTACAATGACATCCTCAAGATTTAATATTAATACTACCAAGCCAATGCAAAAAATAATATAGTAGACCTTGATGCCAAATGATCAATAAAACTTTATTGAAATATAATGAAGCTTGTTATATTTGTTGAAATTAGAATACCTAAGAATTGAATGCATAGGTTTCTTCATTTAATAGCCTCATTCACATTCATTCACATTCCCCTTTGTGCATGTTTCTTCAATGCTTTATGCAAAAATACGAAACCATTACCAAGCTAGTGATTGGTATTCAAAACAAGCATTGAAAGGTGAGAAACCACAAGAACACTAAGAACATGAAGCCATGATGAAATGCTAAACCCTAACATAAAACCATAGGAACACTAAGAGCACGAAGCCATGGTGAAATTCTAAATTCCAATAAATTGGTAACAAGAATATAATGGAACCCTATTGAGTTAAGGGTTCAACAAACCATGCTCTTTTATTCTACATGTGGAAGGTTGCAACAAATCCTACACCTATTGCATATACTAATATAAATAGAGTTTGTCAATATGCCTTGGAATTTGCGATACATTTGTGAATATGTTCCTATGAAAATGCTATTGTCATTTGATTTTGAAACTGGTCATTGCATCTTATGGCCATAAAATTCCTAGTTATCCATGTTTTGTGAAGACATGCACACAAATTGTTTTTGTGTCGTGTTGTTGACTGTTGATATTTCCTTGGCTTGACTACCATAGCCTAGTTGTGATCTTTCTCAATACTTGATATAGTGAAACTTGTTTCTAGTCCATGCATGGATGAATATCTAGTTAGTGATGCATTGAATAAGATTATGTTATTGTTTGTTCAGTTATCTATTGTCTTGACTACTATAACCTAAGTCTATTATTTTTCTACACTTGGTTAAATTATCTATGAAATTGTTTATATTCACATGAGAAAATTTTATATTATAACCAAGTAATCACTAAAATTATGAACTACTTTTGCTTGAACTCATAATTACAACTTTGAATAGAAATTTTCCATATATATATATATAATTTGTTTTAGATATGAGAAAGTATTTTGTTAAAATACATTGCACTCTGTTGAAGATGGAAGTGTCTTTGAATTGAATGTATACTCTATTTGGTATTTTTTTTATACAGTAATTTTTTTTTTTCATTTAGTGTGATATGCTTCTAAATATGTGCGTGTGGAAAGGCTATTGTCATTTGTGGTCATTTCATCTTATGGCCATATTTTTTTTAGCTGAATGTTGTTTAAAAACTTGTGCAAGAATATTACACCACTACCAAATCATTCTTTAGAACATCTAGAATAATAGGTAAAATGTTAAATGTTGTTAGGTTGTGAAGACCATAAAATAACCATAGAAGGTCAAACCTCATTGGACATACCAACACTACAATGGAGCCTTAAAATATGAATACTTTAGAATCTAACATAATTAACTATATAGCATTATTCGATACTCAAAATTAAAGTTACACCAAATCACACATTTGATGTAAACCTCATTAGATACTAATTGTGTATCAGACCAAGCTTGTTTTCTTTCCAATGAAATTTTGAATAGATCAACCCAAAGGGATCACATCTTGTCAGCTTAACTAGAAGAGCCTAACCTTGAGGGCGTCGAGGAGTATTGACCTCGTGACCTCTCAATGGTGAGGTACTTAGCAACGAGAACTTGACCAATTGAGTTAACCCTTAAGACTATCATATGAAGTTTGTTTATAATCCAAGCATAAACAAAATCTAATAATTGATTAATTCAATAAACTTATGTTACTTTTGGTTGAGACTTTTAATAGTCTGAGAACAATAACCTAATGCTATCTTGTTTCAATAATTGTCCCAACAAAGCCTTTTGTATCACTTATATTATTTATGAATTTCTTTGGCTCACGTGACAAAGTTTTATGTAGATATCAGTCTTCTGGATTAATCACATGGTTAGGATTTTGTCGATGTTTCGAACCAACTAATGTGGTTGAAGATGAACCACATTAGTTGGTTGGAAACATCAACCAAATCCTAATGATGTGAGTAATCCGAAAAACTGATATTTACATTATGAATCACAAAAATCTTAGATCTAAAATTTTATGTTTTAAAAAATTAATTAGTAAACTTACGAATTTTTTGTGCTTATATTTGGAAAATGACTATTTTTTTATAATATCTTATCACTTAATAGCTTCTCTTTTCATAACTTGTCGAATGATAGTTTCTTGGCCGATAACGTCTCTTTTGATAATGCTTCGTACTTAATAACTTATCATAGAAAGCGATAAGTTATTGACTATGGCTTATTGGCAGATAATTCCTCGGACTTAACAGAAGATAGATTATGAGATCATAATATATTACTTAATTCCTTATCACAAATAAGTTATCAGCAGAGAACTGCTCGTACTTATCGGAAAATAAGCTACGGATAAGTTCTCAGCAAGAACCTATCTGCTGAAAAGAACTGCTATTACTTATTGGAAAATAAGCTATCAGATGATAATCTCTTAATAACTTATAACGGATAAATTCTCAGCGAGGACCTATCTGCTGATAAGCATCGGATGAGAATCTATCAGAGTATTAGCTCTCAGCAGAGAACTTATGAAGTTAGAAGCTATCAGGTAATATCCTATCAGTAGATAATCCTTCAGAATATAAGATAAGCTCTCTGTTGATAATAACGTCACGCTATCAGTGTTAAGCTATCAGCGTACATCCTATCAGTTTAGGAACTATTAAAAGATAATATATCAGAACATAAGCTCTCAGTGATAAGGTATCAGTCGAGAAGCAATTACAGTATAAGCTATCCGCTACTAAGCTCTCATGCAAGAAGCTATCAGGCAATGAGCTATCAGCTAATAAGATATCAGGCAATAAGCTATCAGTCAATAAGCTCTCCACACAGGAGCTATCAGTGAATAACATACCAATAGATAACCTATCCGTGGATACGCCATTGAAGAGTACTTCTCTGCTGGAAACGATAGACACAGGTTCATTAGTTCGGGAAGAATTTCTGCAATCTGTACGCTCTGCCAATCCTGCGAGGAGCCATGAAATATAAACACGGTGTTCGGCGTTTGCTATTTTCAAACCGCTCATGTCTGTTACCATTTCAATGCATTCATCACACAGAGATGGCCGTAACTCAGCAAAATTGGAGGATCGGGCTTAATGAATTCATCACAGGGATTGCCGGAACTCAGCAAAATTGGAGGATCAGGGAGCCTGCGGGTCGTCCTGCTTCTGCTCAGAGGATTTAGGATCAGCAATTGGGCTGCCATGGCTGCAAGCAGTTCCTGCTCTATTCGAAGGATGAATTTGGAAATAATAAACTGACAGAGGATGACTCCAAGTTCGGTCAGAAAATAAGGAGTTGGGGGATCTTATGAAGGTGAGACTCAGTGATATTGAATAACATGTGAGTTTGATGCAGACTATGGACAATGGCATTGCTTTAAAAATTTACATAAAAGCAAGGGCTACCCCAAAGGTAGTTGCAGCTTTTGCTGAGAGAAGATAATTTGACAAAATACTTCTATACTCCAAACAGGTAGGCTTAAACCAACTGTACTGTTTACATTGGCCCAAACAGCCTGAAGTAAAATTGGATGTGTATATTATAACTGGAATTCGAAGACAACTTTGTTTATTCATATTTTAGAGGAAATGGGGTTTTTAAACTAACTTGGTAATCCTCATATTTGTTAGAAAAACATTTGTAATATTTTTCTGGATAACTTTTATGGTTTCATAATATAGGATACTATGAATCTGTGTAGGTTGGATACACGCCAGATTACTTTTTTTCTCCAGACTGTTTTGCGCTCTGATCCACAAGCACTGTCTTGCTGGTTAAAAAATGTCTTCTGACCTTGATTTTGAAGCTCTGCTGGATAGGTTTTCGTTTTTATGTTTATCCACTGTTGCAGATTAGATCTACAAGATATCCACTGTGAATGTGGTTAAACTATTCTTTTTGTAAGCTGAAACTAGTTGCAAGCATTTCCGTGGATGTTTTGTGCATGCGAGAACTGGCTTGGCTTCTATTTTGTTACCTAAATGTTATTAGAGTATTGGTCTGACTTTTAAGAATTTCAAGTGGTCATCTTGTGCTGGTGCTGGCTATTCTGATGTCTCTGTTTCACTTGAAATAAGTTTCCAAAATATTTTGGAAAAAAGTTTGATAGTTATTTTTTGAGAGTGATGTTTTATAATTTTTTTTGGGTTTATAATTACTAGGCAGTAGAATGATTTACCAATTTAATAGTCATGGCATGTTGAGTAATTTTTTGGATCAATTTAATATATTCAGATTCGTTCACTACATAATTTTTCAGATTCTTCAGTACATAATTTAGAAGCTCGATAGTTTAAGTTTGGGTCACCGTCTTTTTGTTGGATAGAAAAATAATCTTTCTTGGGTGGAATCTTATCATCAATGCAACATCTAAACTCTAACAATTTCACTCCAATCGCAATAAATCATTTAGTGATCAAAAGCCATTGGTAAATTGGGTCGGTGATTTATATGCCTCTTCAGATATAAGTAAATCGGGGATTTGAATCTTAATGGATTTCCCATATGGGCATTTGAACCTAAATCAGGGATTTGAACCTTGAATGGAGTTGTCATCTGGGCATTTGAACTTAAATCGGGGATTTGAACCTTGACTGGAGTTTTGCCATATGGGCATTTGAACCTAGAATCAAGGCAATGGGATTTGAACCTAAATCGGGGATTTGAACCTTGAATGGAGTTGTCATATGGGCATTTGAACCTAAATCAGGGATTTGAACCTTGAATGGAGTTGCCATATGGGCATTTGAACCTAGAATTAAGGCAATGGGATTTGAACCTTGAATGTAATTGTCATATGGGTATTTGAATCTAGAATCAAAGTAATTGCCTTGTGGGATTTGAATCTAGAATCAAGGTCATTGACATATGGGGATTTGAATCTAGAATCAAGGTCATTGACATATGGGGATTTGAATCTAGAATCAAGATCATTGCTATATGGGGATTTGAACGTCAAATTAATGGGATTTGAACGTCAAATTAATGGGATTGCAATATGATTTTAACAATCTTATTTAGTGGTCAGCCATAATTGGCGTTAATGGCAATCTATTATTATCTTTCACATTGTTTTATTTAATTGCAATTCATTGTTATCCTTCAATTTAATGGCAATTCATTGTTATCCTTCCATTTAATGGCAATCCATTATTATCCTTCACAATGTTCAATAAAAATAAAATGATTTGTTACAAGCTATTATCTTTTGCATCTTCTCGGGTCTTTTCTCATATCAAAAAGGCCTCTCCTTCCTCCCTTTTGTTGGTGCCTTTAATAAAAGTAGAATAATTTGCTATCAATTTTGAGTTTGATGTTAATAAATTGATTAAATGTGATTTTATCAACTTTGTTTATGGCTAACCATAATTGACTTTAATGGAAATAAAATATCATTCATTTTGTTCAATAAAATGAAAAATAATTTGTTCTCAAGTTTGTGTCGGGTTAATGTTATGTTAGCTAAATATTATGATCAATAGTAAAGAATGTTGTCATTAAAGTTAAAGGTAGTTAGTGATTGTTAAGTCTTTGATATTTGTTAGTGTTATGTTAGCTAAATATTATGATCGACAGTAAAGAATGTTGTCATTAAAGTTAAAGGTAGTTAGTGATTGTTAAGTCTTTGATATTTGTTAGTGTTATTGATTTTAAGTAAGAGTGTTGAGCATGTTGACAGTTGCAGTTAAGTGTGAATCCTTGTGAATCCTCGGCCAAAGCCAGAAGCAAAGTTTTTGTTGGCATTATTGGTCTTAATAAGAGTGTTGAGCATGTTGACAATTGCAATTAAGTTTGAATCCTTGGTCAAAGCCAGAAGCAAAGTTTTAAGTGGAGACAATTGCACTTAAGTGTGGAGAGCCAGAAGCAAAGTTTTAAGTGGAGACAATTGCAGTTAAGTATGGGGCCTTGGTCAAAGCCAAAAGAAAAGATCAAAGCATAGGTGTTCTAATTGTATTTATAGTTTCTATTCATTTAGAGTTAGTGTAAGTTGGAGTTACCATTAGAAAACTGAAAAAGGTCATGAAAAATATACTTGTTAAAAGAGTATGAGCTTTACAACATTACCCAAAAAACATTTACAGAGTGAACCATTTATGAATTGTCTTTGGAAATGAAGTAATGTTATTATAAAATTTAAACATAAAATTATATTTTTTCTTAAAAAATAATTATATATTATTTTTTTGTATTTAAATTAATTTTTTAAATATGTAAAAAAATAATACAATAATAATAAAAAACAATATTTTTATGTAAAATAGTGCTTTAAATTAATTTATAATAAAACATATATAATATTTATTATTGAAAATAACATTTACATTAAAAATATATATAATATTTTGATAATGAATTAACATTTACATTAAAAATATATATAATATTTTGATAATGAATTAACATTTACATTGAAAATTTTGAATAAAATAAATTTATGTATAAATTTTAATGCAAATCTTAAAGAAAAAAATAATATCAAAAAATAAACTAATGGAGAAGTCTAATTCATCCCAAAATATTGTATTATTGTTTTATTTTGTCAGAATGTAAAATCTTTGCTATTTGTTGGTGTTATTGGTGTTAAGTAAGAGTGTTAAGCATGTTGATAGTTGCAGTTTAAGTGTGAATGTTGGTGAAAACCAGAAGCACAGTTCAAAGTGTCAACAATTGCACTTATGTATGGAGCATTAGTCAAAACCAAAAACAAAAGTCAAAGTATAGGTGTTCTGGTTATATTTATAGTTTTTATTGATTTAGCATTAGTAGAAGTTGAAGTTACCAATAGAAAATTGGGAAAAATCATAAAAAATACAGTAAAACAAACATATTAGACAAATATACTTTTTGAAGTAGTATGAGCTTACAACATCTACCATAAAATAACTACAAAACCACAAAATAAATACAAAACAACTATAGAGTGAACCCTCAATGAATTGATCTTTAGAAATGAAATAATGTTAATCATGAAATTTGAACATATAATTGTATTTTTTATTAAAAAATTATATTATTTCCTCAAATTAAATTGTATTAAAAAATATAATATTAAAAAAAACATAATAATAAACAATATTTTTTTCATGTAAATTGATGCTTTAAATTAATTAATAATAAACAGAGTATTTATATATATAATATTATATAAATTTTTGAATAAAAACAAATTTATCAAAAATCTTAAACCAAAACATAAACATTAAACAAAAAAAAATAAACCAATGGGGAAGTCCAATTCATCCCAAAATATTGTTTTATTTTGCTTCTGGTATAGAAATTGGAATATAAAGAATCTTTTGAATAAATAAATGTGACCCAAGCAAATAGTGTTATGGTCAACTGAAAGACTACAAATAAAAATTGCAGTGACCATCTTACACATATGCACCTCAATTATTACATTTAAGTCAATTGAAACAAAATTACACTAATTTTATTATTTCATATTTTTAATTTTGTCAACATTATGTTTTTTATTACATCATCTCTTTCATATTTGGTTACATATATATGTTTACACTCATTTACAACACTTCAACATCTCTCCTGTATTGGCCCAACCTTTAAATGTTTCAATTATTTATGGAGGCTATAACATCTCCCTAATATTGAGTTGTAGAGCGCCTCTTGGCACGATTAATTAAGAAGCAGTTAGCACCCATATTAATATGCAATGACCATCTTAAGAATATTCACCTCAATTATTACAAGCCAGAATATAAATGGCCCATATTAATATGCAATGACCATCTTACAAATATGCACTTCAATTATTAAACTTAAGTCAACAGAAATATTTACAAGCCAGAATTAAATGGCTCTCAAAACCCCATAATTCAGAATCAAATGGCTCTTAAAAAAACCAGAATTCAAAATTTTTTGGCTCTCCAGAAGCCAGATTAATATGAAATGACCATCTTAGTCCACTGAAATATTTACCAGCCAAAATATTTACCAACCAAAATCAAAAAGATTTCAAGCAGCCAGATTAATATGCATCTCAATTATCATATTTTGAAAATTTTCAAGTCAACCTAAATATTTACAAGAAGCCAAAATTAAATAGCTCGGATATTAGTAGACATTAGTATGTTTGCAGGTTATTTTGGCCACAAAATATACAAATAGTGTCCACTACAACAAGGTTGCAAGAAACTACTAAACGGTCCCAAAAACTCTCCATCAGAAAAGAAATAAAACTTGGCATGGAATACCAAGCCTCTGTCTTTGATTTAAACTTGTGATTTCCCTGGAAGGAAAAGCATCTGTTAACAGCTTCTGAAGTATCAATAAACAAAGCCCACTCTTGCTCACTCATATCTGAGACTTTGATATGGTATTTAGTCATGGCATTTTGCTTATACCCGCTTTGAACTGCTCCAGTAGCCGAGACTCCTTGTCTACAACCACCCTGGTTTCTCTGAGTAATTAATACATCTCAGTGATGTCTCTTTGAGTGCCTAATAAATCTCACTGATGCAGAGAGCACTGCAGACAAAAAGCCTTTATGGTTCGAAGAGCCCTTTCCTGCATTCACCACTGGAACTGGCTCCTGCATTTCATTTCCTCTAGAGCTGAAATCTCTTCCAGCTTTGAATGTGGACTCCGGCATCATCCTCTAGGAGTTTTTGGGGAAGGCCAGTTTGATGCAAATGAAGATTTGATACCTCCTTGACAATTTCTAAGTGTCCCATATGAAACAGGAGGAATTTGTAGATTATTTCTTTCGGAATTGGTTAAGCAAAGACAAGGAAATAATTGTGGGAGTCCACTGTACTCAGGCACATTTAGAAACTTGTTAAAAAGATTTGCTCCCATGGAAGCCAGCCTCTTGTTAAAACTGCCACACAACTCCTTCACCCAACCACTGATAACAGAGTTCATGTAACTGAAATCCTCATCATCTTCATCCTTGAAAAATGCTCTCTTCCAGCTTTGAAAGTGGACTTCGGCATCATCCTCCAGGAGTTCTTGGGAAAGGCCAGTTTCATGCAAATGAAGATCTGATACCTCCTTGACAGTTTCTAAGTGTCCCATATGAAACAGGAGGAATTTGTAGATCATTTTTTTTCGGAATTGATTAAGGAAAGACACGGGAAAAATTGTGAGACTCCACTCTACTCAGGCACATTTAGAAACTCGTTAAAACGATTTGCTCCCATGGAAGCCAGTCTGTTGTTGAAACTGCCACACGACTCCTTGACCCAACCACTGATAACAGAGTTCATGTAACTGAAATCCCCATCATCTTCATATCAAATTGAAGTTGTTCAGGCAAATGTTCCTCTTTTGAAAAAGTTTCCGAGCGAATATCCTCTCCTGCAGATTTAACGACCGACATTTATTGATCAATTTCCAACTTACACATCACTAGACTAACAGCAGTCAAGTAAATCGCTTGAAGCTCACTGGTTTCCTCCTCTACTCCATGAAACTCACGACTTATCACTGCACCGATTTCTGCAAAACAAAGACCAGCTTCGGCAACCCTTTTTTAAGGAAAATAGTGCACAGCATCAAAACCCTTCAACAAGCCTCTCCCCCCATGGTTAACTCCCGTCACAGTATTTACGCATCCTTGATAGGATCAAACTTATAAATATATTCCAATTCATACTCTGAGAAATAGAAACTCGAGGCCAATGGAGACACTCAAAGTAAGGAACCTCTAGATTTTCTGGGAAGCAAACTATATAGATTTTTTGGGAAACAAAGACCATGATCTATAGGTGTAATATCAACGGATTCTTCTCCAGTTTGGGGATATCTTCCTACATTTTCGATATTCTTCACAAGAAGATTGCCTGCATGTCTGTCAGTATTAAGTATATCCTAATATCTGGTATTCCAATCCTATGTACAGCGGTCACTGGGAAACTAGATGTTCCATGGTCACTGGCATCACAATTATGTGAGACAAACTGCTGAAACGAAGCAAACTTACTAACAGTCTGTCTCTTAATCCTTTTCTTCCTTGTAGTGACTTTACATAAAAAAAAATTGAATGTGTTGTTTTGACAAGCACAGTGGGAAGAACATTTGCAAAATGGTTATGCTGCAACTTCTCTGATAACTGTTTCTACAACTCTAACCTATCTCTTTAAACCAGGTTGCCCCAGAACTTTGCCAACAAATCCTTTTGGATTGTTGGGAGCAAAGGGATCCTGATTCCTCATCTGTTGGTTTTACGATTGCAACACTTCTACCTCCGTAACTTCTGAAATATTCAGCCCCACCCAGCCCACCTCGAACAAGGATTGGATCTACACCACGGTCAACTGCCTTAGTCACGTCTTTGACCAACTTGTTAATTTTTGTGCAGCACCTTCCTTCCAAAATCTCAACGGCCCTACCTCTATCTCTTTGCATTTGAAAATCAATAATGGGAAGGAAACAAGGTGTAGAAGAACAGTGTTGCAGTGATCCTCTCGTTAGAGGAAGAGGATCATCATTTCGCACTGTACTCGGATGATTCTTCAACACTGTGCCTCCAAATGTGAGTGAACTTCCTTCAGTGGGTACATTCAAGTCCATCTGCATCTGCTTTTAAAGTGCGTGCATTATATTCTCTGTCCAGTGCAATGCTCAATGCACCGCCTGCATCTGTTTGAACAAATACACGCCTCCCCCGTCTGCTTTCGGTCCATGTTCTTGAACCCATGATATTGACTGTTAAGGCACCCATCTAGAACAGCAACAGTCATTTGTGTTTGTACCGGACCATCCTTGTTGGAAGGCATAAATTATAATCTGCTTTCTTCGGAAAGCCAAAGCTCTCCTCAGCAGTGGAGATCAACAGCAAATTCCAGCTTTGAGCATACAACTGAACAGGAAATTATCCAACGAACAACTGTGAAAATCAATCAAACTTGATTCCATAGCCTCTCAAAATTGGTGACAATGGCTCCACAAATACATCCTAAACATGAATTTCCTGGAAAATTTTGAAGGGAGTATCCGAAGCCCCTAGTCTCACATCGGAAATGTCAGCTGACTAACATCCAAAGCATCCTCTACCTGGAAACAGAGAAAACAATCACTTTTTGGCTTAAAAATGAAAAATAAGAAAGTAAAACATATTTAAATATGATTTCTTTCTAGTCAAATTCGATTGAATAACCCAAATGAGCAAAATATTGTCAATTCTATTTCCCATAAATGATCTGATCGTAGCTTTTCAAAACATAGAATGTTGTAAATAAACCCAATCTGAAATGGTTTTCAGAACCGGAATTTTTCTAAATTTCCGGTAACGGGAATGGACCAATATATATAAAAATTTAAGTGAATGAAAACCGGATGAGTTGTTCAAATAATTTTAAACAAAAGATCTACATTCTTTCTTCCACTCCCCTCTTGTGGGCAATTTAGAAGAAACAACAATGCATTTTCACGGAGATTTACTACCACCGTCTATTGGCAAGCGAAACTCGGCTCACATCAATACATGCCTATTTGAGGAGCTCGAAATGATGAGAGTGTAAATGATGAGATAAGCTAGTGCAATTTTGTCAAACAGAATGAAGAAGCCTCTGTATGCAAATTGATAAAACCATAAAAGATTCTGTGCAAGGTATTTAACACTGCTAGTAATTGCCAAGTGAAAATGAGACTAATGTTTACCATACTAGAGCCTAGAAGGTATTTAACACTGCTAGTAATTGCCAAGTGAAAATGAGGCTAATGATTACCATACTAAAGCCTAGAATTAACATATAGATGCAAAATGATAATAGTATAAAAGCTTTGCGCAAGCTATTTAAAATTGCTAGTAATTGCCTAGTAATACCACAAGCTCAAATAACCATATTTCAGCAAAAAAATGAATAGCTACTTTTATAATAAATCTCAGCCTTTTTACATGTGATTATTATTAAAAATATTCCAAAATATCCCATTAATGTTATATCTCTACCATTTCCTAGCATGCCCTGTTACAAAATAGACATGTAAATTTGAAAATGGTATGCATGTAGATATTTTATACAATCCCCTTTAATACTGAAACAGCATTAAATAATCTCTAAAGCGTATGTTAGATTTGCTCATACATAGATCGTTGACTGATGCACAAAATTGGCATTGTCAATTTGTCACAGCCAGGTATGCTAGAAATCTCTGGTATTGGGTTTTTCATAAGATGAAGAACCTGTCAAGGTTATTTGACGCAAAACGGTAAGGGATCGTGAAACTATCCCTAACATTCTGTCTGATCCATCTTGCAATGACCATGGAAAGCAGCGGATAGAGATGGGCAGTGTGGCTTATCTTCAGCATTGCTCACCATCAGCATCTTTTCACCGGAGATTGCCATAAATTAAAATGCAACCCATTTTTGCTTAGGATTGCTACAGCCAAAATATCTAGATATCGACAAATGACCAATTGGTTCTGCCAGCCAAAAACACGCAAGCTAATTAGAAGAAATGACAATGGAGACAATAAGAAGGAAAATATGTATATGCATTAGAGTAAAAATTACCTTTACAGTCCAGCATTTCCTTTAACCGTTATGAAGGGCATCTACTAAACCATTGTAGTTCCAATTCTTTAAAACATTGTATGGTCCATCCTGAATTTGCATCAGAAATTGGCTGTTTCTTTCTATATTGCTCCTTTTGAGGATTCCTTGATGTGTTGATTCTCTACAACTCTTCTAGTATTTCAACCACATCATTCATATTAGGCCTAAACTTTGTTTCTGTGCAAGGACAATGATAAACAATCATTGCTGCTTTACGGACACTCTTCATTCAATATTGACCCTCCAATCCATAATATGAAACCATTTATTTTTATTCTTCAAGTAACGCTTAAGCTCATTCCACTAGATTCTGCTCACCAACAAAACAGTTCTTATCCAAGACTAAAGCATGACAGCCTGATAGCATTTCTAGTAAAAGAACTCCATACCTGTACACGTTACTTTTGGTTGTCAGATGACCTATTAAAAGCATTAACATTTGGAAACAGAAAATGAAAAGCATCTTCCTGGGACAAATTCAGTAGACTATCAATGTGAAAACTAACATAATGCCTAAAAACTTGTGACCTGTAGCTACATACTCAGGAGCAGCATAACAATGAGTCCCATGATCCTTGTAGACACATGTTTTATCACGTGTTGGTCCATTCTTATGGCCCAAGAAAGGGGTTGATAGGTACATTCAGACATACAGCTACAAAGGTACATTCCTCCATCTACATTGATGGGTAGAGTAGGGTGCTAACAGCTACAACAATGGGTGCACAATAGCGAAGTCTCTTTTTTCTCTTGGGAAGATGGCATTAAGCTGTCGTGCGTGTCAATTTCCATGTATTGTCCCAAGAAAGGGATTGATAGCTAAACTCCCTGAAACACATAAAAAATGATAAAAACATTAGATCCATATCATCCACTTAAATAACTTTGTTGACACACATATCTTAGGGATGGACCAAACAATGAATTGTGCATCCCTGAAATACAAACAGTACAACGAGATACCAATTCAGTTGGGGCAGGTGATATGTTTTGAAACAGTAAATAATATTGATCCCCTATTAGTGACTAAAAAATTCAGATGAACAACTTTGGCCAAATTCAAGCTTGAGCAGAACGTTTAGTCTCCAAATTGTCAATGAGTTAACTAATAAACTTAAATATAAAAACTGCCAAAACATACAAATAGATGAACCTGTGATTGATCAAACACAAATGGTTAATGTGATTAATTTTAATGACACGTAAGCAACATCTGTCTCAACCAGGCAAGGCACTCATGAAGAGGCAACTCTCAACCTGGCAAGGCACTAATGAAGAGGCAATATTGAGTAAGGTACTCACTTCTAAGGAGTTGATTCTCCAAGATCCCTTTCGGCATAAACTCATACACTAGCAGAGATCATCATCTTCAGTGCAATATCCCACGAGCTTCACAAGATTTGGGTGGTGAAGTTGACCAAGATAATTCACGTATACCTATAACTTATAAACCATGCCCAAAAAATAAACTCAAGTTATACTTTTCTATCTTTGATTCTAGTTCAGACTTCAGTACATGTACCTTGAGAATGATTTTTTCCAAAGACAAAATTTAGGTCAACATCAAGAAATGGTCATGCTGAAAGTAAAATAAGCCATGCGCTAAAAATGAATTGAAATTACATTTTCCTGTCTTTGATTCAAGTTCAGACTTCAGTAGATGTACCTTAAGAATGACTTCAGATTTTTTTTATTAAGTCAAAATTTAGCTCAAAAACAAGAAATGGTCCAAAACTATAAATGTCCGTTCCAAATGAGTACTTGCCAACCATTCACTATGACCTTGCAAACTATTCTGGTTTCCATACCCATGCCTGGTTTGCCTGCCACAATCCCTTGTTCAACAATGCATCCTTGAAAACACAATCAAACCCATGCCTGGTTTGGCTGCCATGATCCCTTGTTCATCAATCCATCCCTCCAAAACACAATCAAAGCCTCTTTCTCCAACAAGACTGTGTGTTGGACTTTTGTAGCTATGGTCCGTCTTCATAGTTAATAATTTAGCTCTTCAAATATATATGTAATAATAAATTTTAAACATGTTTTTCATGTCATTTTCAAAAGGAAAAAAATTAATTTTAATTTTTAAAGTCTATATATACACCATTCGACCTCCTTTGCTTGGCATCATTCAACCACACACAAGACAATATCTTCCGATCTTAGTGAACAAGAACATTCAACCACACACAAGACGATATATCTTCCGATCTTAGTGAACAAGAAAAGGACAAGAAGGACGAAGACTAATCCAGCATTGGTAAATCTTCTATTATCTTTGTGTATCATTGTTCATTGTGATTTCTACTGTCCTGCATTTCTTGTTGAATTTCTGAAGAATAATTGCTTAAAGGTTAACTTGAAGTGCTAAAGATAATCGTCATATCATTGGAAGTAATTATCAATTTCAAAAATAAGTGTTAATATCTATTGCACTAGAAAAATCAACATGGTATCAGAGCGTTGGTAAAGACATGGCAATTGAGATCACTTCTTAAAGACATTTTCTTTACAATCAGATATGTGATCAGATATTTGACCAGATGGCTTTTTATGTCCAGTATAAAGATGTTACCAGACTCGGAATCGGCAATAAATCGGCGAGGCAAAAGAGCGAAGATTTTTAATCGGATCGGGAAAAAATCGTTGAATTCATTAAATAAAAATATACACATATATTGAATTAAAAAAACCATTTTTCATTAATATTGGGTAAAGGCATGTCCAGACTCCAAACAATGCATAATACCAATAGATGTCCAAAATATCATGAATAAATAAGTATCTCATATATGTTATGAGTCCAAACATGATCCAAAGCACTGAGTCTTGAGTCCTTAAAAGCATATGCTTCTAAAAGTTTACAAAAAATTGCATACTAATCAGAAAAAAATCAGCAACTAAGAGTCTAAGACTCTTAAGAGTGAGAACTAGAAGCGATTCCTTCCACTCCTTCGCTTGCTTGACTCTCAAAGTTCTCCAAATCATGAAGGCTTAAAAGAGGAGGCTCATCTAATTGAACGCAGTCTGTCGCATTTGTTACTTGCAAATCTATCTCTTCAAGGTCGATTGGTGAATGATCCACACCTGTCATTATCATGAGACATTGAAATGTGAATTAAAGTTTCACTTTGAAGTTTGAAGTTTGAAGTTTGAACTTTAAAGTACGAACTAGATTATGAAACCTTTAAATTCAAGCTCTCGAATCTCACCTTGTATTTGTTTGTTGCGAAGTCGTAGATTGTAATGGACAAATACAAGGTCATTCAAGCGTTTTTGTGTCAATCGGTTGCGCTTCTTAGAATGTATTTTCTCAAACATGCTTCAGTTGCGTTCACACCTGAAGCACTGCATGCTTGGTTTAAGATTCGAATGGCAAATCTCTTCAAATCTGGCGTATCACTACCAAAGTTTTGCCACCAAGGACCTAGCAAGTGGTAAGGGTTTGTGAGTAATAGTACTAAATTAGTAAATAGTAAAAACTTAAAAAGAAAAGAAAATTTAATAAAACATTTAACATACAAAATAAAGTTTAAACAAATTTAATGAATTGATGAGGTCCTCAAGCTGGGTACCTGGCAACATCTTAGACCTTTGTCTTATAGCACTGGTATAGGCAAACAATTTAGATGGTGCCCTATAATCTTGTAGTTGGGAAAATACACGACTTTGTTGTTCTGGATCAGGGAAGCACCTTTCCACGCATGTCATAAGTCCTCTGCCGACCTCCCCATCCTCATTAAATTTGCTCTTATCATAAAAATATTGTGGGTTTAAAAAGTACCCAGCAGCATGTAAGGGGGAATGCAATTGCCTATCCCAACGTGCATCTATAATGTCCCAAAGAGGCATATACTTTGTCTCATCATCCCCATATCTTCTTTTGATGGCCTCCTTTGCGAGATCCATTGCCTCATAAATGTAACCCATAGTGCGTTTGTCACCATCAACCATCCTGAAAGTTCAAGCATTCAAATTTAGAGAAATATGAAACATTGTATAAAAAGAAGCTTGAAATGAAATTTAAAAAATGAAAAAGTTAAAAGACTTGAAGTACCTGAGAACTCTAACAAGGGACTTCGTCACAACAATAATCTCTTTGGCATATTTCCAGAAACCATCATTAAACACAAGTGCAGCAATTTCGATGCCTTCAAGGGTCTTGGAATGTTTAGATCCCATCCACTCAGGTCCCAAGAACATCCTCTTCAGATTTATCTTTTGCTCAACCATAGATTGCAAAGATATGAAATTTGTTGCAAATCTAGTCATTGTAGGTCGAACAATTTCTTTACCTTCAGTGTATATTCTCATAGTGTTTAGGACACTAGTGTGGTTGTATAGGTATTTGGTTATGGATTTTGCCTTCTCCACAACCTCATGTATCCAATGAAGCTTACCAATGTCCTCAAGCATTAAATCTATGCAATGGGTAGCACAAGAGGTCCAAAAAATAGTGGGGTGCTTGATCTCAAAAAGTCTACCAGCAGCCATATAATTAGCTGCATTATCGGTGACAATTTGTACAACATGTTCTTCTCCCACTTCTTGAATGACTTCTTCCATCATTTCACAGATAAGTTGGGCAGTCTTAACCTTGTCTGAAGCATCCACTGATTTGAGAAACATTGTGCCTGCGGGACAAGATACAAGGAAATTAATTAAAGTTCTATTCCTCTGATCTGTCCATCCATCACTCATGATGGTGCACCCTGTTTCTACCCATGATGAACGAAACAGCTAGCACAAGCATGACATCTTCAACACTCTCTAACAACATATCTGTCCTAAGGCTCTCTGATGTAGGGGCTTTGAACCCTGGACCTACAACAGCAATGGCATCAATCATAGCTTGCCAATAAGGACTTCTGGCACAGTGGAAAGGTATGTCAGAATAGTACCAAAAGTTAGCAATGGCCTTCCTTGCCTGACTATGGATATTTTTTTTCCAACCAGTGGCATCCAAGGTAGGTTGGGAACCGGGTTTTGTGCGGGGAGCAAAAAAGGTGTTTATGTTTCCACCTCTAGTGTTGAAGGAAGGAGTCGAAGGACTCGTATGGCTTTGAGTTTGACTTGGCCTTGGAGGCATGTGTGGAAAAATTGGGAACGGCATTGAGGATTCAACAGAGTGAGGTGACATGGGGCTAGTGGTAGAAAAACTATCAACTCCAAGAGTTCCTATTTCAGTATTTTGCTTTGCTTTCTTGGCATTACACTGATCTAACATCTCAAGGGCCAAGGCTGCTTGGTATTTGACATTATCGTCAACGTCGCTGCAAAGACCTATGTCATGGCCAGGTATTTGTGCAAGGTGGAACTTGAATCTATAAATGCCTCCACTACATTCCTTTTTGCAAAATTTACAAAGGAGCTTGGGGTTTCCGGGAATCTTGTCACAATAAGCCCAAGCAAAGTCCTTCTCTCTCGGCATTGTTGTTGCTTTGAACTTGTGTTTAATTTGTGGCTTCTGTTAAGATTTGGAGTTGTGGCTTCTATTTAATTTGTGGCTCCTGTGAAAGACAACAAAACATCAAATTTAAAAATGATCCAAAAATTTAAAATATGCTAGAAATTTAAAAAGTTAAATGAAGATAAATGTCACTAAACATATAGAAATGTTTCCTTTCAATAAAACCAGAAAACATGCAGAACCCTGGTTTTATTCAATGGAGCACAACATAGCTCTAAAAATTGGCACAAAAGCACACCAAGAAAGTGCCATGTCATGCTGAAAGACCAAAGTGCAGCACTGCCTTTTAAGTTTTGCTAGTTGAGAACAGTCATAACAACGACACGGATGACATGCGAAGCAGACCAAAAAATGGCACATTAACTGCTTGAAAATTCCTTAAGAAGTGCGTCTCCTTGAGTCCTTACCAAGCAAACATACTCAACAGTCAACACCCTATCTTATGTGAAAGAGATCCAAAAACTGTGCTCTCCATCACACCAACAGTAGTAACAGTAGCACCCTCCTCTAAGGTTGACTTATCTCTCATTAAATCTCGAAAAAGGTGCTTGGAAATTGGAATAAGTAATTTTCAAGCTTGTTTATTGATCATGCAAAAATTAAAATAACAGAAAGTCTTCACAGGTGAATTTGAATTAGCCTGAGGTGTGAGCAACCTCCATAATGATAATACATAACTTCAATGGTAGAGAAGAAAGTTGAGATCCATGATGATATGGTATCCGACTTGAGGATCAATGGCGATGGCTTGAATTTTAGTGGCACTATAGAAGAGGATAACTTGGTTCTTAAAAGTTTCTGGATGGAAATGGATCAGGCTTTCTATATAGTATAGAGATGGAAATAATCTGTCTTAGCCTAAAGAAGACTAGTATTCACTGCAAGCCTATTTTAACAGATAATGTGGAGTACAGAGAGATAGGTTTAGTAGAGAATAACATTAAAGAAAGGCTTCAATGCCCTTTTGCACACATAGCAAATGAAATTGATAAACCCTCAGTTCCTATCTTGGCCAAATGTCCAACGATAGAAAGGAAAGCTCAAGTCCATGGTGATTTGATATCTGATCTCAGGATCAATGAGGATTGCCTGAACTTTATTGGCATATTAGAAGAGGAAAACTCAGTCCTCAAGAATCTTTGGGAACAAATGGAGCATACTTCAGATGGGGATGAGAATAATTCTGATCTTAGTCCAGAGAGGAGTAATATTTGCTGTGGGTCTGTTTTTAACTTTTTATTACATATGTTGGTCCTCCATGTGCATATCCCAAGAACGTAGCTTAGGGAGTATCAGTAAGCGTAACTGTTATATATAATATATGGGCTCATGGTGGCAGAACCCAGTTTATAACCAACTGAGTTGCAGGTAGTTAAAAGACTGATTTTATCCCACCAAAGGGTGAGAGAAATGGACAGTAAATGGATACCCAACAAAATCAGAAACGAAGTGCTGCAACGGAGGAAGAGCATTTGGGAAATCAAAAACAATAATAGGCTAGAGAGCTGGGGGATAACAGAGCAGGAATGTCCATACAACAAAAAAGAACTGAAAAATCACTTGCAAGCTGGTTACAGGAGATACAAATGCAAAGAGAAGGCACAGAGAAAACAAAAATACTAAATTGATCAGTTCAACGGTTATATGGCAGGCATGCCGCATAAGCTTAACTGTTATATATATATTGCAGGCATCCCGATTAACTCTGCGTTATATATCAGGCAGATACATATATGGCAGGCATGCTGCATAACTGTTATATATATATGGCATTGCCGCATTAGCATCTCTGGAGTCTGTTCTTCTCTGCTGTATCGCGATTCACATCACATGATCACACTGCACAGTATCACGATTCATCATTATATATATAGAGAGAGGGATTCCGGTTACCTCACGGCTCACGCAGGTATGTGATATCTCAACAATGCGGCATCGAATGCAGCTCTGCGGCTCTGCGGCGGTGTCGACTGTGCGGTGTCTGGACGCGGGACGATGAATTATGAAACAGCTCTATCAGGGAACCTATAAAGTGATAAACGTGACAATCCGAAACTGATAAACCTAAACCCAAAATTGGCGGGACTCGGAAAAAGAAGGCAGAGTCAGAATAATCGCCAAACTCGCGAGTCAAACTCGCGTTGACAACGAGTCAAACTCGGTCAACACGATTTGACTTGGAAAGATTCGGATCTGATCGTTTCATCGCCGAGCAGAGTTGGAATCGCGATTAATCGGTAAAATCCCCGATTCCTGTTTGGAAGGTGCAACATATTGGACCAGATGGTTTTTTATGTCAAGTATGAACATGAGTTGGAAGGTGCAACAAATTTCAAAGCTTCGAAAAGCAGAATAGATCTCATCTTTGAAGAAAATAATGTTATGAAACACCTGAAAGGCAAAGTTCCTGAACCTCAGAATGATGAACAAAAGGTCCAGCACATGAAAATGGAAACTGGGGCCAAAAGGATTATTGTCGAATTCATCAAAGATCATCTGATTCCGTTTGTTGAAGGATTACAGACTTCAAAACAAATCTATGACACTGATAGAATTATTCTCAGTCAACTATACTAATCAAGAGAATGATAAGGAAATGGCAAGTCTTATAAACTCCGGGAAAGAAGTACAAAAATAAATATTGCTCCCATTCTGAATCATAGGAAAGAAAACAATCAATGTTTCCGGTGTCTCAAGTATGGCACTACAAAAACGAGTGTACTGAAGAGAAACATCATAGAAAATGGAAAATAAAATATTTTACTTCAGCAGAAGACATTATTAATGTTGAGCATCCTCAACAGAAGAAGTCAAAGGCTTGAGTGATTTGTAAGCAATGAGCAAGAGGAGGTTCATGATCAATCTCTTTGAAGTCTGTCCGATAGGTTTTTAAGTTAAATTAAAACTTAAAAGGTCTGAATTTAATTGTATCGATCATAGTCATTATATTTGAAGCAGTTTTTGACCAAATAAACACTTGTTTTGCATACGG
Organism: Pinus taeda; assembly: GCA_000404065.3. Classification (NCBI taxonomy): domain Eukaryota; kingdom Viridiplantae; phylum Streptophyta; class Pinopsida; order Pinales; family Pinaceae; genus Pinus; species Pinus taeda. Next base: position 348,259 of record APFE031668918.1, read on the forward strand.
CATGTTGATTTCTGAACTCTCTCTTCTAGACTAATGATTTGAATTTGTGGTTATCACTATGCTAAGCAAATTCAAGGACTGGGACTGAGTTCAATAGCTGTTGCAGTTATTTAGCTGAATTTCTAATTTTGTTATTAAAGATCAGCAAATTGAGATCTCAAGACAGTTGGCATCCAAAACCAGCCTGCACTCTGTGTATTTGTCTTCCTTGAGGCTGTGCACATCTCTCTCTTTCTTGAGGTTGTTTGCTGCCTGATAGACCGTCTTCCTCTTCATTCAGCCCGTGCCATCAAAGGAATGAATTGTCAAGCGAAAACATAACTTATTTAATTGCTCCTTCCTCCCATTGCGTTGGAATGACGTGGTTCAATTCATTTGGCCATTTTGTTGATCGTAATTTTCTGGCGCTCTTTTTTTTAGTGGAATTGTCTCATTCCCATCTAATGGAGATGCCACTACATATATATTCACATATAGTTCTTAAAACTCGTGAAAGCCTTATATGAAACGTAAGAGTCATTTGTGAAAGCATTTCTTACTCCAGAGGGAGGGAGTTATGAAGGATAGTTTGCTCCAGAAGGCATTGTACGAGACTTGGATTAATTAATCAAAGTTAATCTTGTTATTATATGTCTGGTTTCTGACTGGGAGGAACAGTCAAGCCCTGCTTCAGTGTCAAAGAGTGTTGATCTCTGAGTTAAAATTGAGGAATCTTGGTTGGATTCATTACTTCTTATAACTAGGAATATGGCAGAAGCTGGGTAAGCATATTATCACAAAACCTTCAGAGATTTGGGATGATGGACAGCCAGTCCATGGTCACCTTCATGGTAACCAATCTGAAGAAGCTAAGTGGCAAAGGGAGCAGCGAGATTGCAACAACAGAATTTGTTTCAGTATCAAAGGAAACACCATGTCAAGGTGAGTAGAAAATTGAAATTTGTTGTGTTTCAAAAAACTTCGGATTTTGAATTAGATATGTTTCCAAGGGTTTTTAATTTTTTTGGATCTGTTTTCGGAAATCCGGAAACCCAGAAACAGATCCATGAAAATCGTGATCAGAATCTACCCTTAAAATGTTAATACGTGTGAAAATTTGTTCAAAAATTTATACAAACAGAAAAAGACAGATGTTCAAAAATACAAACAAAAGGGTTTGATGAATGTCTTCGTAAAGAGATTTATTTGAGCAATTAATTTTCAGTTTGGTTAATGTTTGTTAATTGTCAATGATTTTGCTCTTGATTTCATAAATCCCTTCCATATAACAAATCTTCTCTAGCCAATTTTTTGTCTGCATATAGTCAAGAGACCAACCTGATGTTGAGAAGATTGAAATGTTCAAATAGGTCTTGACAGAATATCCCAATGATCCCATGGGTCTTTTAATTGCCATGCAAGGAAGATAGATACCATCTGCCATGCATGACACGTTCTCTGAAGGAGTTGGACCGAATGCACAAAGGCTGTAGCATTTCTGATCACATTACTAATGATGATGATAATACGTTGAATGTTATAATAATCATTAATGATGATGACAATGTTTATGTTAAATTGATGATGATTTTTTTTTTTTTAGATGTTGAATTCATGATGATGATTATGTAATAGAATCTAGATTCTAAAAAATGAATGGTAATATGAAATTCTTATTTTGTTATATATATGTGTGTGTGTGCCTGTGTTGTTTCCTTGTCGTATCATATCCAGATTTTCCAAAAATTGGTCGTATCCATTTCAAACCCCTTATCCATATTCATTCTCGTATCCGTTTCAGTGCAAATTAGTTATAACGATATTGTTTATTTCATGTTGTGTTTCGTGGTTTTCCAAACAAAGTCTCCTAACATTCTTTGATCCTTGAATATAATTTGTTTCTCTCCTTCCAAATGTTCCAAAGAAGAAATTCTAAGACCAGTATCCAAGAACTATTGACCATAACATTCTTAAAAAGGGAAACCCACCACGATTCTATGGTTTCCCACAAATTATTGGTAGTGTGGTCCAAATGGCCGAACAAGGCCGAACCTTGTTCCATAAATATTCTACAACCACACAAGTATTCAACAAATGTTTTGCGCTTTCCTCTTGTTGCTGACAAAGAGGACTCCAAGATGGGCATATAAACTCTTTTCTTTGAAGGTGATCCCATGCTAAAAGTCTTCTCCTTCCAATTAGCCATAGGAAATGTGTGACCTTCGACCACAATTTAGCTATCCATATCTTCTTCCATAGGGGTTCTTGAGGTATCCCCGAATGACCTACCGCGAGTCCATAGGCCTCCTTTCTAATGAACATTCCTTTTGATTTATAGCCCCATCTTAATTTATCGTTATCCTACAACACTTGGGTTTTCCTTTCTTTGAGGAGTTGTTTTAAGATCAACCAATACTGTAAGGCTCGGTCCACTGGTCAATTGTTCTCTGTTTTCCATTCTTGCCATTGTGCTTATGGATTGGTTTCTTTCCAGAAATTTGCGACTTGAACTGCGCCCTAAGTAGTGAACTCCATTAGCAATCTAAGTTCTTCCCTCCTGTCTATGCGCAACATTATGATTCCTCCCAGAACTTGGCTGTTCAAGGGATATTTTAAATTTCAAAAATATAAAAGTGAATTCATTTTTTATAAAAAAAAAAAAATAAATATTAAAATTTGATAGGACTTACGATAAAGATGATGGAACTGAGTAAACTAGTATACCTTCAAAGGAATTTAATTGTTGCATGAAAACTATAGTCCCTAGCGAGAGGGAGGGACTAAATGTTAAAATGTAAAAATGTATATAATGAAACATCATAAACTGATATTCTCCAAATTTTATATAGATAACTTAATTCGCCTTATTTAATATTAAATTTACTTATAACCGAGTTCATTACGAATAATTGATTTGTCTGCTTCAAAAAATAAATTAATGTGATGGGTGCAAGTACGCAAATGTGGTCACTCTACCTCAAAGTTCAAACCATCACAATCACACAAATAGAAGGATCATAAATAGGTTACTTCCCACTTTACCAATATTAATGGCTACAAGCTGCATTACTATGTGGAATGGAAAAATAGAAAAATTATAGCAAGTGCATGTGGATAAAGTCTTGAAAATGGGCATAAATCAATGGCTTCAATCTTCTTATGCATTTGTTGCATGCTTATTTCTCCATGTTGTCTAGTAAAAGACCATGTTCAATTTTAATTGTTGTATTCTTGGGTTATAACTTATTATAAGGGTTATTGCTTAGATATATCAATGTTAATGTTAATGCCTAGGGTAATGAGAACATTATAAAGTAACAAATCTTGGACAAGTGACCACCAAAACTAGTCACACCTATCATGAGTACATGAAAGCAAACATGTGTGGGACCTCCACCTCCACCTCAAACTAGCATGACATAGTAGGGTGAAGAATAATGTAGCTTTGTGATATGACAACAATGGATCTTAATCCCAAGAGATGGATTAGAAATTGTTTGACCCTTAACAAGAGTTAGCCACTAAAGTCACATTATTGTGTGAAGTGGCAAGACAGTTCAAGAATTAGCCACTAGAAGTCACATTATTGTGTGAAGTGGAAAGATAGAAGAATTATAAGAAGTGCCAAAGTAAATAAGGTGTTCAAACTTCAGAATGAAGAGAATGTCAGGACTTTGAACTTCTAATGCATTTGTTTCTTTTGAGGCTCACTTTCATCTCCTTTTTGTCTACTTAGAGAGCCTATTTGGTTTTAGCTAGTCTATGTTCCTAGGTTTTTTTGAGGCATGGTCTCAAGATAGGTTAGTGTGTGGACATAAGGCCCAACTAAAGTTGATTAAAAAATGGCAAAAACATGTATGTAGGATGAGATATGAGGCTTCATCTCAAGAATAGAGATAGGTTAGTGAAGAATAGGCCCAGCTAAAGTTGATTGAAGAAATGACAGAAAATTGTATGTAGAATAAGGTCTATTAAAGGGAATTGTTAGAGTGAGGAAGTCATACCCCCTCCATAAACCCTACACATACCAAAGTTGGATGCACTCTTTCCTAGCCTTTTACAAGCCAGTTTTTTTTGTGTTCATTATATCACTTATATGGTAAGTTCTTATTAAACATACATTCCTCTATGATAGAAAGATGGAAGAAGTCCATGATGCTTTGGCTCCTTCATAAAAACATAAAGCAACCATATAGAAAGTTGTAGATATTATCTAGCTAAAAGGAGAAATGTGTCGTGTTTTAATAAAAATGTTGAGATTGAAATACACACATAAGACACCCACACCCTCCAATAGCACAAAGTGCTTTGTACCCCAACCAAGTATAGATGAAAACTAATATGGTCATAACTTGGATTGAAACTTTTGTTTTGTTTCATCCATATCTATGAACTCTACTCATTTAGAAGCAAGTTTTGTTTATGCTTGAAGATTCCAGTTACCTTCCTTTACAAATATTTCCTATAATTGTGCTTAGTACCCCTCCCAATTATAGATGAAAACTAATATGGTCATAACTCGGATTGAAACTTTTGTTTTGTTTCATCAATATCTACAAACTCTACTCAATTAGAAGCAAGTTTTCTTTATGCTTGAAGATTCCAGCTACCTTCCTTTACACATATTTCCTACAATAAAGTTACATGAACACACATCATATAAGTAGCAAAAGAGTTAAATTAAAACAAAGTGGAACCATTACGTTATGTAGCAACAAACTAGCAAATTACCTCATACATACCTCCATTTTTTCCCATTACATCTTTTAAATCTTCATCGACGCTAAACATACAATGTGTTGATAAACCTTGCCTTAATTTACCTACTCATAGAATCCAAAACAAAAACCATGAACAAAGGTATCAATTAAAAAAAAACAAAACAAAACAAATATGAAAAAAATAACAAACTAATCAAACATGAAAAAAATACCGAACTACAATTTCGCATGGCCATGCTCAAAAATGTAAAAAAATAACAGCCATAGATGTAAAAACACCAAGGAACAACACTCAATAGCAAAGAGAAATTAAAATAACAAAAACAAAACAACGAGAAATAGAAGACAAAGACTCTTCTCTGCAATCCGAAAAAGTGTCGATGGTGCCATGACCAATCAAGGATATCTCATACATCAAAAAATAGAAGAGAATTAAATAGATACCATAAAATCTTATGAGAAATATTAAATACACACCAAATATCTTATGAGAAATATAAACAGAGACCAACATGAGGATTCCATACCAGATAGCATCGATTTTGCACCAAAAGAGGGCCCAATATCCACTACCTCTTCACCATAATATAGTGTTTCTTACATAGATATTTCAATAATTTCTTCAATTATACTCATGTTACTTCCCTACATTGCGTTGCACTCAATATTTAAATAAACAACAAATAAATTAAGACGCCTCTAATTTAAATGAACACAAATAAGACCATAATTTGTATGTTACTCCTTTTACCTGAACCTACAATTGATTTTAGCTCACTCTTAGTAGCTGAATTCTTTATTGTTTCAGATGTGCTTCTTTTTTATCAGTTTGTATTATGTAACAAACTTTGGAATTGTTAAACCTTGATTTGCATGACCAAGCCATCACTTGCAGCCTTGTCATTACATGGATTTACATTTGGTATTTATCCTGCAATATCATCAAACTCAGACTACTATGAAGAAAATAGTTCTTACAAATAAATGGTGGATGTTTACTGCAATAATTGTTTTTGATATGGTCTTTTCACTCAATTAAACCTGTTAATATGAAGACTTCAATTTATTATCCA
>APFE031668930.1:0-24169 GCA_000404065.3 Pinus taeda
TTGCAGCCTGCGTACTGGTAAAGGACTGCACCAGTACAAGACCATTGTAAAAGGAGTTTCTAATTTGAAAAGAAGATAGAGACATATTGCAGCAGGTGGTTTTCACCCACATTGGGTTTCCACCTTATATCTGGTGTTCTTTGATGTGACTGTCTGTTTTTCTTGCTCATTATTTTATGGTACTGATATGCAAAAATAATTCAAAGTGTAAATAAGGAAGATTTGCTAAAAGAACTAGATAATACTGATTCACCCCCCCTCTCAGTATTATTTTCAACAGATCTTAGGCCCCCACCTAGTTTAGCCTTAATCAAATTCCTAGATGGATTTGATTCTGATATGGCTTTCCAGCTGAGAGAACGAAACCCCCCTACTTTGGAAGATATACAAAGCATAGCAGTTAGTGTTGAAGCCAACCTGCTATCCAAAAGATCCAAGGCTATAAGTGAAAGAAGAATACCTTTAAAGGAAGAAAGCACACCTTTTGAACAAAAGTTGGATGCTATAATTAAAGGGATGGATAGACTAGGAGACAAAGTGGAGTTAATTGAAAGGAAATCTCCTTGGGATAGCCAACAAGCTAATGCAGGGAGAAATCCTAATTTTAGGAAAAACCAAAACTAGAACACTGGAAAGAATGGTCCTGACCAAAACATTAGACCCCCTTTCTAGGAGAATTATGCAGAAGCTTCACACTCTGAAGACCCGGAGGAAGATACTAAAATAAATTTGGTGGGTCTTGATGAGGAAGAAGAGGTTTTCTTATCCCAAGATGACCAGGAAGCCCACATACTCAAACAGTTCCAAACCCAATTAGGAGAATCATTCGACTTTAGACATGGATATGACTTAGCAATTTTTGAGGTGCACAAGTAGTATAACCTAAGGAGTAGAAAAAGTACTGATAACCCTAAAACAAACCAAAAAACAACTCCTAATCAATCTAAAAAGAACAAAACAGGTCCAGTGACAAAAACGCTTCAGATTCTTTCAAGAACTAATCAAAACCCTTCCAGTCCCACCATAGAAGATGTGTCTGATAACCAGCCCAACAATAAACAACCTTCCACTTCAATTCCCTCCAAGGAAACAATGGAAGAAACTCCAAAGATTGATCTAGGAGAATCAACAAATCATAACCCTCATCCTCAAAAGGGAAAAGACATAGAAAACATAGAAAACAGAGAAAGCACTACTGCTCGAAATCCAAAAGCTCAAATAGAAAAACCCTTTAATTTGGAAACAGAAGTAGGCAAGCTAAAAATTTCTGCCCCATTATCTGAATTAGCCAAACATGATGTCTACCGAACTCAAATCAATAAATCACTAAGAATTATTGGAACTGAAGACTCAATTAATCTTTTTGATGATCAGTCCGAATTAATCTTTGGCCCAGAAGTGAATGGGAAACCATTAGAAGGAGGAATTCCTCCCTTCTATGTTAGCCTAAACATACATGATAAGATTCTGCACAATGCTATGTTCGACTCAGGTGCATTTCATAATTTCATGCCCAAGTTTGTTATGCAAAAACTAGACCTAGACATCACTAGACCATACAAATATTTGTTTTCTTTTGACTCCAGTCGAGTGAGATGTTTAGGATTGATAAAAGACTTGTGTGTTTCATTGGTTAAATAACTTGCAAAAACAATTTTAATGGACATAGTGGTAGCTGATATACCACCCAAGTATGGCATGTTGTTGTCCAGATCCTAGGGTGCTAAGCTTCAAGGGTCACTTCAACTAGATATGTCATATGACATTATATCGGTTTTTGGACAACCCAAGAAATTATTCAGAGAAACATTAATGAAATATGTAGTAAGTAGTCAGGAGAGGCCCCAAAACTTCCCTATCTACTCAGTACACTCTGATATGGATTCTTTCATTTTTTACAATGCAGAAGCTAGTCCATCAAATACTACAAATGTTTTAGGAGTAGAACCAAAAGAAATTGAAAAAGAAAAATCAATTGTTCATATTAAGGAAATATCAAATAACAAAGAAAAATCAGACGACAATGAAAACCCAAATGCCATGGTTAAACAAGTTCCCACTAGCCCAGAGACAAATTATGAACATGAAATCCTTTGGAATTTAGAGTTGATGGCTCAGTAAATAAACTAGGAGCAGGAGCATGAGTTTGGGTGTATAATTTAGAAAATGATCATGCTGAAGGCTATGGCTATAGATTAAATTTTAGATGCACTAATAATATGGCAGAATATGAGGCTCTCTTGTTAGGTCTTAACTTGTTAAAAGATTAGAAGCTATAAGGGTGTCCATTATGGGAGATTCAGAATTAATAGTTAAACAGATTAAAGGAACCTACTCAACCAAGGATCCTAGACTAGGATATTATAGAGGAACAATCATAGAAATCCTCAACACTTTTTTGGAAACCCAGCTTGCAACTATTCCTAGAAAACACAAGATGCAAGCCCACAACCTGGCCATGTTTTCCAGCACCTGCAAATTACCTTTTCAACCTAATCATCAGTATACTACCGAGATTAGGCACAGACCAACCATCCCTGATAAACTTAAGAACTGGCAGGTTTTTTATAGTGATAAGCAGATTAATAATTTTTTACCTTTCGATGAGGAATTTTCTAACCTCAAAATAGATGTTGATACAGTTACTAAAACTAATCAAATAAATGAGGTAGAAATTAACATTCGAAAGAGAATTCAATAAATATGCTTCACCCTACCAAATCCACACAAAAAGAAATCCAAGACCTGAAACAAATGGACCTAGATGGAATAATTAAAGAAGAAACGGAGGTTATAAACCTAAAGGACAATCATTTACCCAAAGGATTGACTCCTCCAGAAGATTTGTTTAACTCTAATGACCTTCCAAAGAAACCTAAAATGGAGCCTTTAAAAGCAGACATCGAAGAGTATAACTTAGGAACATAGGATAATCCCAAATTGATAAAATTGTCAAAATCTTTACCTCCTGATCAGAAGCTAAAGTATGTTGAACTTATGAGGAAATTCCAGGATGTCTTTGCCTGAAGTTATGAATATTTGAAATCCTATGACACCTCTATCATTCAGCACAGTATACCTCTGAAAGAAAATCAAAAGCCCTTTAAACAAAAACTCAGAAGAATTAACCTTGTGCTATTACTATCAATTGAGAAAGAAATCAAATGCATGTATGAAGCAGGGATTATTGCCCCTATTAGATTCTCAGAATGGGTATCTAATCTGATACCTACTAGAAAGAAAACAGGTGAAATAAGATTATGTGTTGACCTAAGAAATGTGAACAAGGTCTCTCTGAAAGATATCTATCCGTTACCCAAAATGGACCATATATTACAAAGGGTAGTTAGTTCTTCTAGAATCTCACTTTTAGATGGGTTTTCAGGCTATAACCAAATCTTAGCTCATCCGGATGACCAAGAGAAAGCAGCATTTACAACACCATGGGGTACCTTCATGTACATTAAAATGCCCTTTGGACTAAAAAATGCAGTAGCAACTTTTCAAAGAGCAATGGACATTGCCTTTGTAAAAGAAATTCATGATTTTCTTGTTATATATCTTGATGATCTCACTGTTTTTTCAAAATCAGATCAACAACACTTGGAGCATCTTAGACAAGTCTTTTTAAAGTGCAGAAAATATGGTATTTCTTTGAATCAAAAGAAGTCTTTGTTCGGATTGGAGGAAGGAAAATTGTTAGGTCACATAATTTCTAAGGATGGCATCTAAATTGACCCCTTTATGATCGAAGCTATTTTACAAATTCCCTATCCCAGAAACATTAAAGAGTTACAAGCATTTTTAGGGAAGATTAATTTTTTAAGGAGGTTTATCTCCAACTTAGCTGAACTCATTAGATCATTAAATAACATGTTAAAGAAGGATTCGACCATTAATTGGACAATTGAGGCTAAACAATAATTTGAAGAAATTAAAATAGCCTTAACAAGAACATAGGTCTTCACGAGCCCAAAGTTTGATAGAGACTTCATCATTTTTTCTTTTGCATCAGAACATACCATAGCTACAGGTTTACTACAAAAAGATGATCAAGGATGTGAAAAACCCATAGCATTTTTTAGTAAAGCTCTTAGAGATGCATCGTTAAAATACAAAATAATGGAGAAACAAGGTTTTTCATTGGTAAAAGCTCTTAAATATTTCAGGGTTTATATTTTGTATTCTCATGTAATAGCTTACGTTCCTAATGCAGTAGTCAAAGACATCCTAACTCAGGATGGAGTTGATGGAAAAAGAGGAAAATGGATAGCTATTATCTTAGAATATGATTTAGAGATAAAACCTACCAAGCTAATTAAAGGTCAGGGATTGGCCAAACTCATGGCAGAAATTAATTTCCAAGCCCTAAACAAAAATCTTATTGCAGAGCTGGATAATGAACAGGAGAAGGCAACTCCACAAATCAGCCAGGCCTTTTCAGATTCACCTTGGTATGTTGATATTATTTATGTGTTACAAAACCTACAGGCTCCTCCAGGGTTATCCAGAACCAAGAATAGGTTTTTGAAAATGAAAGCTTCAAAATTTTGCATCTTAGATAATACTCTGTTTTGGAAAAATCATGAAGGAATTTTGTTAAATTGTTTATTAAGAGAAGAAGCTAACAAAGCTCTCCAAGAATTTCATGCAGGGGACTGTGGTGGAAATCTCTATTGGAAGTCAACTGCTGACAAAATTCTTAGGGCTGGATTTTATTGGTCAACTTTGTTTGCAGATGTGAAGAAATTTGTAACTTCTTGCCATGAATGCCAAATCTTTGAAGGCAAAAGAAAAATGTTACCTTTACCCTTGAAACCTATTTCCACCGAGAAAGCTTTTCAACAATGGGGTCTTTACTTCATTGGAGAAATTCATCCACCCTCTTTTGGTCAACACAAATGGATACTCACTACAACTGACTATTTTACAAAATGGATAGAAGCCATTCCCTCCAGACAAGCCACAGACATTGTCATCATAGGATTTCTAGAGGCCAATATTTTGTCCACATTTGGTTGCCCAGATAAAATTATCACAGATAATGTTGCAGCCTTTAAGTCAAAGAAAATGATTAATTTCTGTAACAACTATCATATCACACTAGGTCATTCCACAGCCTACTATCCTCAAGGGAATGGACTTGCAGAATCTTCCAACAAAAATCTAATTAATATTATCAAAAAACTATTGGAAGAGAATAAGAAAACTTGGAACAAAAAATTGATCAATGCTTTGTGGGCAGACAGACTTACAACTAAAAAATCCATTGGAACCAGTCCCTACGAGCTAGTATATGGCATGGAGGCTGTTTTTCCCTCATCTTTAGGGGTTCCTGTCATGAAAATACTCCAAGAAGCTCAAGTGGAACCAAATGATATACAGAGAAGGATAAACCAGACCATCCATTTGTAGCAAACTAGGGAGGAGGTGTACCAAAGATCACAAGTGCTACAAGAAAAACTCAAGAAAATCTTTGACAAAATGACCAAAGCAGAAGGTTTCTATTTGGGAGACAAAGTATTAAGATGGGATTCCAGAAGGGGGGACAAAGGAAAACATGGGAAGTTTGATTTCTTGTGGAAAGGACCATATATAATATATGCTTTCAGAGGAAACAATGCATATTTTCTTAAAGAGTTAGATGGTGCAGAACTTGAAGGAGGACCAGTCAATGGTCGGATGTTGAAACATTACTTTGATCCTAGTTTTTAAATTTGATTAGATTTTAACTGTACATAATATATCCTTTATAATGTTCAGTGTTGATTGGATGGTAAAATTATGAAGTTGAAGCCCCAAGAGAAGGCCCAAAGCTTCAGAAGTATTACTGTCATACATACAAATAATGCATCAGGCAAGAGGGATATTGCAGAGCACAATCAAAGTTGTTCAGAAGGCCATTGATCTACTGTTCTTTACTTTCCATCAGGGAAAGCCATCCCCAAGTGGAGCCATTGTTATGCTCCTATACCAATAGGTGTCGTATATCATGATTGACTTAGTTTAGCTCTGAAATATGTTCATACCTTTACTTGTTGCAAAGATTTTTCATATTTGTGAAAAATAAAAATTAAAAAATGTAAAGAGGGTATGCCCTAGAAAAAGAATAAAATGATAAAAAGAATAACAAAAAGGTCAAAAAAATGAAAGAAAATGAACCCCAACAAAAAGAAAAGACCATGGAAGTGTGCAAGTCCAAATGCCACTACTATTTACTTTATGCATAATAAATATTGTGTGCAATTTGTCACCTATGCCACAATTCATGGTAACCAAACAGCTTAATCTTGGTTATTCCATGTTTTAGAAATAGAGAATAAAGATCTGACCAAACAATGTAATCTTGGCAGATAAGTAGATAGTAGATTGAATAAAATGAGCTCAATAGTTTAATTTGAGACCTTGGATGTAATAAAGTTAGATTTAGATAGGTATCACTATGTAAAAGAAAAGAAAGTTTGAAAAGGGTTTGCTAGTTTAAGGGCACCCTAACAAAGGAGTTAAAATTCTAGGCTAAGTAGGTAGGGTAAGTAGATGATGTTTGTAGAGTAAATGTGTGATGAATGGTTAAGTTTAATGCTTAAATCTTTTGCTTTCATCATTTGGACAAAGCATGACTCACATTGAAGACAGCGCATCAAGGAATCAAGGTCAAATTTATTAACTTCCTTATTCATTTTCCCCTAAGCTTTCACTAATTTCCCCTAAATGCTAAAGGTATCTATCAGAGCATTTCTCTGAGTTTTGGAGGGACCAGACCCTCGGCCCAATAGTTTGTAAGTACCTAAAGCACTTAAACCCCCTTCATCAATATTATCCCTTTATAAAGTCACTCATTCCCTTTATAAAGCTTTTTCTAAGTAAAATCCCTATTTTACTTAGGAAAATTAAAACATTCTATCTACATAAAACCCACATATATCATTATGTATAAATTTCACCTGTAGACCAAACCGATATATGCAATTTCCTAAAGCATAATACTTGTTCTACTTCTACAAACATTAAGCGGAAGCATAATCGAATTCATGAGCAACATCAAGTAGAAACATGCATAACTGATCAAGAGAAATCAATCACACATAACACAGAATATATCACTGGGGAAAGCACCAACATAAAACCCCAACATTGTATTATCAATCAAGTGGAAATCCTCTTCAACATACAAAAAATATTAGCTCAATAGCTATCCTGCTCTCTCTGTACTCTGATGATCTTCAATCAGAAGATGAAAATCATGGATTACCTAGGCCTCAATATATAGGCCACAAGTCCTCCAATCTCCTATAATAGATCCTTCTCCATGCAAGGAATATTTACTAGAAATATCCAAGCATCTGATAGTACACTGTCCCACATCTGATCTCAACTGGGTCTCTGACAGAACTGACATGCAACAGTTATCCATGAATGAATCCCCAGTTATATAAAATAATAGTTGTCACATGCATGCAAGCATTAACAAACTATATTTTATTATTTTAACAACTTGTTAAAATAATCTAAATGGACTTGACTAGTTAGAACTAAGTCAACTGATTCTCTCATTATAGAACTCATACTTATTCCCTCAATTGGTGGAGGAAATTAAGGATAAATTCCTCAATCAGAGGGACAACTCATGTGCATGCTCACAAAGACTTCAAATTCGAATTTCCTTAACTAATTAACTCAACTGAATTAATTAATTAATATTTCCAACTGCTGTTAACACCAAAATTAAATTTACATCCTATAGATAGACTAGGGACTACTATAAATAGGAAGGGACCCAGAAATGCTATTTTTAGAACTTTTTATTTTTAGCAGTTTTACCTCTCACCTGATGTGGCCAATGACCTTATTGGCCAAACTGCTATTTTTAACAGATCTATTTTTAGCACATTCTAAATTTAACATTTCTTGTTGCACATTTTTCAACACTCTCTCTCAAAAAGAAAGGATTTCTCTCAAACCCGATCCTGTAACTCTGGAATGTTCTGCATGCAACATATTTACCTAGTCCACTTGCTCCAACAACACTTGGAACAAAAAACACTCCCAACTGTCCACTCTGTTGGGCTAGGAACATACTCTGATGTCGAAGCTCTACTTACTACTGACAAGTGCTCCCTCTCTGACATCTGCACTATTGCAACATCTCCATGCATCTCACACCATTGCACACCTCTTTATGCCACCTAGCACTGTGCAAAACACTTGTGCCTCTCGCATTGCTGTAGCCTGCTAGCTATGCGTTGTCCTAGGATTCCCTGCACTATTGCTCTCTCTTTCGCTCCATCTGCATCTGTCTCTACCCAATCAGTCAGTTCTTGCTACTCCACATCGGGGCTCTTGTAGCAAGCTCTCATCCAAGAGGTTGGGTACCTCAAGAATCCTGCCCCTCCTCCTTGGGACGATCACTCTAAATTGCCCCACCTCCTACCTGGAGATATGGCTGCATGTGATCCCTCTGCCCACCTAACTCAAAGTTTCCCCCTACTGGAGGTCTCTGCATGAGTATATGTCTCTACTCGATCTACTCTTAACTTCCCTTGTTGTGGCTGCTCCACAACCTCCTGAAGCTACTGCACCAATTGTGGCTCCTCCACAATCGTCTGAGACTTCTTCTGGCTCTACATGTTGAGAGGTAATATACCCTCCCTCTCAACCACCAAGTCTCCATCAGTTGCCTTGCTGCTCAAGGCTTTGCATGCATCTTGAACCTCAAGAGCATACAAGTTCTTGACCGATGAACTAATCTACTTCACCTGTCTAGTGATGATGTGTCTAAGGAAAACCTTTTTCTTACTGAAGACTACATCATAGCCTCTGTCTTCCAGCATCACGATTGACACCAAGTTTCTTTTCAGTCCTGGTACATACTTGACATCGGTCAAGGTAAGGCAAGATCCATGCTCCCTCTGAAAAATAACCATGCCTACACCTGAGACGCTATACTTCTCATCATTACCCATCGCTATGAGTATCTGGAGATCTTTCTCCTCCAAAGTACTGAACAAACTCTTGTCGTCGGTCATGTGGAAAGAAGTTCCACCGTTAAGAAACCAACCACTTCTCACCATGGATGAAACCATGCATGTGAAGAGTGTGAAATCCAACTCAAACTGTGAAGCAAGTGCCTCACCTTCAGATCCTTCCCGAGATCCCCTCTTGGATTTCCTCCGTGGACAATTTGCAGCATAATGTTCCACCTCATGACAACGAAAGCTACGCACTTTCAATTTGTCAACCTTCTTCCCATCATTGGAAGAACTGAATTTGGAAAGAGAAACCTTCTCCTTCCCCTTCTTCGCCTTACTCGCTAATCATAGTTCTCCTCATCATGCATAGATGAAGAACTGTATCTGGTGCTCTGTCTGATCTCCTCCTGCATCAAATCTGACCATAGTTGTTCCCAATCTGGCAGTTTCTCCCTTCCATTCACCGAGTCTTGGTAGTTATGCCAGCTCTTAGGAAGGCCAAGGAGTGCTAGACTCACCATATCCTCATCCGATGTCACGCCCCCTACACTTGCAAGCTCATCCCTGCATGTGATGAGCTTTGTCAAATACATAGAGATCATCTCATCCCTTTCACCCTTGATCTTTTGAAGTTTGTCTTTAGTGCCAGCTTCCTCTCATCACTGCTATTCTGATATAAATCTTTCAATGTTTTCCACATTTCATGCGAAGTCTCCTTCCTATGGAGGCTCGAGAGAATGTGATCTTGCACTCCCTCCAAGAGAATTCTCCTAGCTCTAGCCACACACTTCCTCCATTCCACCTGCTCAGTCTTGTCAGTAGGCTTCAGAATTTATTGATCAATGAAATCCTTAAGGCCATTATCTTCCAAAATTGCCTCCATGTGATCCTTCCAAGCTATATAGTTTGAGCTACCATCAAGGGCATACTCAAGCCTCAAACCATAGAACGCCATCGATGAAATAGATGTGATAAGAACTTGAGATCTATATCCTGAATAATAAACTTCGAATTTCTCTTGCTAGTATATTGTTCTTGCTTGATCACTTGTGCTCTGATACCATGCAGAAATTTCCCTGTAGAACAAACTGATATATGCAATATCCTAAAGCATAATACTTGTTCTACTTCTACAAAACATTAAGCGGAAGCATAATTGAATTCATGAGCAACATTAAGTAGAAACATGCATAACTGATCAAGAGAAATCAATCACACATAACATAGAATATATCACTGGGGAAAAGCACCAGCATAAAACCCCAACACTGTATTATCAATCAAGTGGAAATCCTCTTCAACATACAAAAAGAATCAACTCAATAGCTATCCTGCTCTCTCTGTACTTTGATGATCTTCAATTAGAAGATGAAAATCATGGACTACCTAGGCCTCAATATATAGGCCACAAGTCCTCCAATCTCCTATAATAAATCCTTCTCCATGCAAGGAATATTTACTAGAAATATCCAAGCATCTGATAGTACATTGTCCCACATCTGATCTCAACTGGGACTGTGACAGAACTGACATGCAACATGTATCAATGAGTGAATCCTTAGTTATCTAAAATAATAGTTGTCACATGCATGCAAGCATTAACAAACTATATTTTATTATTTTAACAACTTGTTAAAATAATCTAACTAGACTTGACGAGTTAGAACTAAGCCAACTGATTCTCTCATTATAGAACTCGTACTTATTCCCTCAATCAGTGGAGGAAATTAAGGATAAATTCCTTAATCAGTGGGACAACTCATGTGCGTGCTCACAAAGACTTCAAATTCGAATTTCCTTAACTAATTAACTCAACTGAATTAATTAATTAATATTTCCAACTGCTGTTAAGACCAGAATTAATTTTACTTCCTATAGATAGACTAGGGACTGCTATAAATAGGAAGGGACCCATAAATGCTATTTTTAGAACTTTCTATTTTTAGCAGTTTCACCTATCACCCAATGTGGCCAATGACCTCACTGGCCAAACTGCTATTTTTAGACATGTTATTTTTAGCACATTCTAAATTTAACATTTCTTGTTGCACATTTTTCAACACATTAGCCTAAGGTATAAATGTTGCATGAAGAATACACTTTTACTTAGCGCATTTCATATTCCATAATCATATTAACTTCTAATTTGTATTATTATCTAAATCCCGAAAAAAATTACCCTTTCCCTGTATTATTATTAAAAACCCCAAAAAATTACATATCCCACCCCCGGTTGCAAAATAACCTTAATAATATTTGAATAAATGGGATTAATTAGTCAAACTGTGATTAATTAAGAACCCCGACCCCTGCCATGCTAAATAAAGGATTAATTAATCATCAGGATTAATTAATAACTTTGACCAATCACATCTCCGCCGATGTAATTAAAATCTTTTAATTAACGTCGGGCCCCCTCCATTAAACATTAATCACTTTCCATCCCTGACCACCATCAGATCAGATCTCACAGATCCAACAACTATCGTTCATATCGCGCAGGCCTTTTGGTCGGATGTTAAACGCGCGATATGAGTGGTTTTCCCAAAAGCGCCGATGCTACGTGTCAACTGACTAGTGGAATCACGCAGCCTTCCCTCAATACCGCCAACCTCCCATAAGCAGTGCGATGAAACTCGCTTACTGCCTCCCACAAATTGTTGACACCTAATCTTAAGGATTGGGTGAATAGCTGTAATTAATATTAATGTAAATAAATAACTCAGAGAGTCGGGAGATGAACCGAACAGTCACTCCCTATTGTATATAACAATGAACTACCTGAATGAATAATATAGAGGGTTTATGTTTTAAGCAGTTATATCTTGGTCTGTCATGGTATCAGAGCAAGCACCATTTTTGGCCTTCTTTTTTAAATTCTTAACTCCTTCACTCTCTATTTTACATCTCTTACAGGCTGACATCTTTGTCAGATCTCTACGAATTTTCATCGTTTGAATACTTTGCTGCTGTGTTGAATAATGTTGTAATAGCCTGATTTTTCTCTGTTGCTGAGCTTTCGTCTGAAGAATAACATGCAATTGTTTATACTTTTACCATATTTACCGTATTTCACCATTGTTTGACATATTCATTATATTTCATCGATTAACCGTTCTTTTTCTATCGTTTGATGCATTTATTGGACCCCACTTGGACACAATTCCCGAGGTTTTATAGGCTCATTCTAGACCGTTGATCTCCACCCTCAGATTCAACGGCTGACGATGATATCGGGCGCATCAATTGCACGGTCGTTACCTACCCGACATGCTCACCTTTTTCTCTCTCCTCCCGATCAACCTTGACCGTAGATCTCTTGACCTCAGATCTAACGACCCACATCAATATCGCATGGCCAACTTGCTCAACCGTTTCACACCCGATATAAGCAGTTTCTTCTCTCTCATCAGAACCACGTGTCCGTTGCTCTATGGAATCGCATGCTCCCCACTCTAAATCGCTTACCGCCTTGAGCCCGCACGATATTCCACTCATCGCCCTAAAACCGCTCTCCGATAACTGTTAACGATTGGACTTCTTCGCCCCCAATAACTGTCGATCTTCGACCCGACAACCGTTGATCTTCCATCCATCAACAGTCCTCCTCCACATTGTTTCTCCACTCATCTTCCACTCATCCACCGCTCATAATCCATTGTTCTTTTCTGCCATAGACAGTTACAGTCAGACTCTGACTCCAATATTCGGGTGAACGATGAATACTGAAAGAATTATGTTGTTCGATATGCATTCAATCATATCTATTGTTGGAATAAATCTCACCGGAAAAGAGAATTATCCAGAATGGTTGAGGAAACTCCAACACACTTTTATTTTTAATGAACTGTGGAAAGGAGTGTGTGTTGGAGAAGGAGACAAGGATCCAGTTGAACCTACCTCTGACAAAGAGCTCGCCATCTGGGAGAGTAAAAATAGCAAAGCATATGCATTAATTGTTACATCTGTAAGTGAAGAGGTGAGTCAACACATCAAACCACTTTCAACTGCATTTGAAGCATTACAAAAGTTGAAGGAACTCTATGAGTCACACTCTGCACTTGAAATTGTTCAACTCATGATTAAACTCTTCAACCTTGAATTACAAAATAATGTTCCTCTTGCTCTTGCATCCGAAGCAAAATCAATAATGCATGATATTAAAGCCACTAAGGTTGAAATGGATATTCCTCTTATTTCTTTTCTTAAGGCATTGTATCCTACTTACTCTAATTATCTTGACTCATTGCAAGCAAATGGAAATCTCAAAGATATTACCTTTGACTCGCTTGTGAAAAAATTTGCTGAAAGAGAGAATGATTTTGGAAAGAAGACAACCCTTGAATCTTCTGAAGAGGTTGTGTGCCTTGCTCATAAAGAAAAGAGTCCTGCTCCAAATTCTTCCAGAGGAAGAGGTGGTCGAAGAGGAAGAGGAATATATTTCAGAGGCAGGGGGGGCAGACATTCTCAAGGATAAAAGTCAGATTTTCACTGCATACGCTGTAAAAGAAATGGATCACATGATGCCTTCACATGCAAGATATCTTGGGATAAAATTGAGCAACAAAGAAACCAACAGAAAGGTAAAACTAATGACACAGACAAAGGTAAAGCACCTGAATCAACTCATTATGTTGTGGCACAATGTAATATTGGAGTAAATGAAGACTTATTTAATGCTTCAATTGCTTCTTGGAAAAATGATTGGTTCCTTGACTCAGGAGCAACTTGCCACATGACTCATAGAAAATATTTTTTTGAAGAATTCACTAACAATGTTGATGGAGCAGTATACTTTGCATACCAATCAAAACTCAAGCCATTAGGGCTTGGCACAATCAGGCTTAAATTGCTTAGTCTTCCAGAATTTCTTCTGCATCATGTTCTATATCTCCCACAACTGAGGAGAAACTTGTTGTCCATGGTCGACATTTGCCAGCAAGGTCACTCCATTCATATGTTTGATGGCAAGCTTGAGGTGAGAAAAGCATCTGACCACTCACTTGTCATGAGGGGGATGGAAGAAGAAAGGCTTCTCAAGCTGCAAGGTACCTCTGCTGGTGTACAACATTTCTCATACAATTCTCATTATGAAGAAGGTACACTTCCATCAAGTTTATTATGGCATGCTAGATTTGGACATTTGAACTATGAAAACCTCCGCTTATAGAAGAAAAATGGTGTTGCTAGTTTGCCTACAATCCCTAGGAAACTTAAACATTGTGATGCTTGTATTCTAGGAAAGCATAGCAAAAAACCCTTTCATGATTCACATTCCAGAGCACATAGAAAACTTGAACTCATTCATTCAGATTTATGTGGTCCAATGCCTGTCTCTTCTGCAAATGGAAATAAATATATGATGACATTTATTGATGACTACACCAGAATGTGTTGGGTATATTTATTGAAGAACAAATATGATGCTTTTAAAACATTCAAGAACTTTCATGCATGGATTGAAAATGATGCACAAACTCATATTGGCTCTATTCACATTGATAATGGAAAAGAATATACTTCAAATGAATTTGAAAACTATCTTCGCCAACATGGGATCAAATATCAAACAACTGTGCCTTATAATCCCCAACAAAATAGAGTAGCTGAAAGAATGAATAGGACAATCTTAAATATGGGACGCTCCATGCTCTTCTTCAAAAATGTAAAAGTAATGTTTTGGGCTAATGCTGTTCTATGTGTTGTATATATAAAGAATAGATGTCCATCTAATGCTATTAAAAACAAGACTCCTTATGAAATGTGGTATGGGCACATTCCTTCGGTAAAGCATCTCAGGGTCTTTGGTTCCACCTGTTATGCCTTGATACCAAAGGTACATAGAAACAAACTTAGTGCAAGAAGTCGTAAGTGTATCTTCCTGGGGTATTCAAACACCTCCAAAGCATACCATCTCTATGATGAAATCAACAAAAAGTTTGTGATATCTAGAGATGTAATCTTTCTTGAATCATCCAAAACTGACAATGTTGTTGAAAAACAACTTGATCGCTTGGATAGATTCACAACTCCAAAATCATTTCAAGAATTTGATAATCAGATTCCACATCTTGAAGGGGGGATTCCCATACTAGATCAACCTATGGAATCTTCTTCAGAGGCACTCTCTCCCCTGCATGAATCTCCAACAATAGATGATGCTTTGAGTGAAGTGATTGACATAATTGGGAGACTCAATCTTGATTCAGTCCCAACTCAGTCAACGGAGCAGCCTGGACCATCTGAGAAAGGTCCCCCAAAGTGGCTGACAAAGACACTTGAAAGTGCTCATCCTGATGAGGTTGGAAAGACAGAAACTAGAAATTCAAATCAGAAAAATGGAGATAATGTAGATGACTCTGATTCACCTGTTGATATGGAAGTTTCTTATGATTGTGAATTGAATTTGTCTACAGATTTTGAACCAACTTCCTTCGAAGAAGTTGCTTCTCATGATGAATGGAAAGAAGAAATGCAAAAAGAGTATGATGCCCTGATAAATAATGGCACTTGGAAGCTAGTTGATCCTCCATTGGGAACCAAACCAATTGGCTGCAAGTGGGTCTACAAGAACAAGTATAAAGTTGATGGCTCACTTGACAAGCACAAAGCCAAACTTGTGGCAAAAGGTTTTGCACAGAAGGAAGGGGTCGATTATGAGGAGACTTTTGCCCCCACAACAAAATGCGCCACCATCTGGACACTCTTTGCCCTAGAAGCTCAGAATGGTTGGAAAGTCCATCAAATGGATGTAAAAACTGCTTTCTTGAATGGAGATTTAAAAGAGAATGTTTTTATGTCCCAGCCTGAAGGATTTGGTGTGAAAGGACATGAACATAAAGTATGCAAACTTGTGAAATCCTTGTATGGCCTCAAACAAGCACCACGAGCCTGGTATGAAAATTAACTGAGCATCTTCTGAAAACTCATTTCAAACATTATGATCTGATGATGCAACTCCTATTTCTAAAGAAGGTTGGAAAACATATGCATATCTGTGGTATATGTAGATGATATTTTGAATGACAGGAATAAGAAAGCTACATTACATCCATAAAGGAGAATTGAAGAAAGGTTTGGAAATGACTGATTTGGGCCTATGTTCCATTACTATCTTGTATTGAAGTAACTCACATCCGAAAGTCCCATATTCCTTCTCAAAAGAAGTAAATTGGAGATAATGTGAATAGGTTTGGCATGATTGAAATGCAATCCTCTGACTACTCCAATGGAACAAAACTTAAAGCTCACATCCAATTGAAGGAAAGAATTTGACGATGCAAACAAAGTATAGACAGCTTGTAGGAAGTCTCAACTACCTGACTACTACCAGACCAGACATTTCATTTGCTATTGGAATCCTCTCCAGGTTTATGCAAAAACCTTTTGAAGGACATTGGTCTGCTGCAAAAAGAGTTCTAAGGTACTTGAAGGGAACTCAAGACTTTGGAATTAAATATACACAGGTGGGCGACTTTAGCTTGATTGGATACTCTCATTCAGACTTCGATGGAGATAAAGAAACAGGGGTATCTACTTTAGGCTATGCCATGAGTCTTAGATCAGGAGCTGTCTCCTAGAGATCACGTAAACAGTCAGTCCCAACTGATTCCACGACAGAGGCAGTATACGTGGTAGCAGCTGAAACAACAAAAGAAATTGTGTGGCTCAGGAAAATTCTTGAAGATTTACAGGTAAAACAAGTACAATCAACTGCACTCATGATTGACAATACATTTGCAATAAAGCTGGCCAAGAACCCAGAGTTCCATGATCGAACAAAGCACATCAATACTAAATATCATTTGATTTGACATCATGTTGAGGCCAAAACTATCCATCTCCACCATTGTTCCACTAATGAGCAAATTGCAGACATCTTCACCAAAGCACTTGGAAGAGAAAATCTTGAAAGATTTAGGACGATGCTTGGACTGACCAACACTCCTTCAAATTAAGGGGGGGAATGTTGACACCTAATCTTAAGGATTGGGTGAATAGTTGTAATTAATATTAATGTAAATAAATAACAAAAAAAACAGAGAGTCGGGAGATGAATCGAACAATCACTCCCTATTGTATATAACAATGAACTACCTGAATGAATAATATAGAGAGTTTCTGTTTTAAGGAGTTATATCTTGGTCTGTCACAAACGACAAAACATCTCATTTTCAAGATGACGCCACTTGTATTTGTCACTAAACCTGCCAAAATATTGACTTTGCATAAAAACTGATTATAATTCATTCTTCGTCCTTTATCTAGAACAGTTCCATGCATGCACGCAGTACGTCCAAATCAACTAGTTCGTCCCCAAACTGTCAACCACCTTAAACGCTACCCTTCAATGTCGCTCCAGTCCACTGTGTGCATCCTACGAACGTGAACATCCTTGATAGTTGCCCAGAAACAAGTATTTACCAGACTTTCTCCTGTAAACCCAGTTATATACTGAAAATTCCTCTCAATTGCTTTAAAACCCAAAATTTTCAGTATATTTGAGTTGTTAAGCTTAGTTTAAAACTCCCAGACACCTGTATTTTCCACAATTTGATTGGAAATCCCAGTTTCGTCCCTGAAAACACAAGAACCAGGATGGAAACCCCCGTGGCCCTCAATGTACCTCCAATCAATGCTCCCCATAAAGACTTGGATTACCTTCCCTTAGCAGATAAATACTTCCAAATAAAGGACCTTGAACCTGATAAATGCCCCCTGAAAGTATATTGTTGATGCCGAGATGATTACATGAACAATTCAAATACCATAGGACTTTGGGAATCAAATCTCCCAAAGTACCTATTCCCTTCTATGCACATTTTCTCGGACATTATCCACCAATGCCAGGCCAATTATAACCCTAACCTCAAAGCTGTAATTTCCCCCGACCAGTTAGTCCTGTTTACCATTACTGCTGATTCAATTAATGAAATGTTACAGCTTCAGCCTGGCGAGAACCTCACCCCCATTTCCATTGGAGAATTACTAGAAAAATCCACCAAAATGTCTAGTTCTGAACTCAGCCGTATTTGCCATACTTTCATGGATAAAGATCATATACCCAAGGATCCCCCTCCCTACCTAACATGTTTCTTCACTGATATAGGCAAAGATATTGTTAATATGATTGCTACCATTATGGGTTTCAATACTAGCGAGTTTGTTGATGAATTGACCCTAGTTCTCATGAGTTTCTTCATCCCTGCTCAACCTCCTGCTGTCAAATATGACTATGCTGCATTCATAGCTGACAAAATCCATGACCAATTCATGAGCCTAGAAAATGAGAGAGTGTTCAAATATTCTACAGTCCTATATCACCTCTTCCTTTACTATCAAACTGACAAATTCCCTTTCTTTGTACATAAGCTTGATACAAAAGGTAACCCTAGGTCAGTCATTTTCTGGACCTCTATTTTTCATTACTCATCCTCTTCTCCCTATTCATATATTGATTTCATTGATCAATTTGTCCATCCTGTAACTACCATGTTGACAAAAATTTCCCCCCCTAGAATCAGTGATGATATCAAAAGAATCCTTCAGTTGTCGAAGCAGTATAGGATAGGTGACTGGTACTTATACTAGAATCATACTAAGATCCGAGTCTATGGGTATGAACTGCCTCCCTACAAATTACCCAAGTATGTCCCCATGAGATTATTTGCCCTAGAGTACTATCGGAAACTAATCAACTTTGATCAAATCCATTTCATGAAAGCAAAGAAGAAATCCCAGCTGAGGATCAAATACCACTTAGGCCCATTTGTGTGCAACAACAGAAAAGCAGGGCAAGAAGCAGAAGAAATCATAGAGAGGAAGATGCATTTAAAGAAGCACTTTGGACATATGATCCTCACAGTTTCATCTGTGATAGAAGGATAAAACACAAGTTATCACCCTACATCCATCACATCATTCTTGAAATAGAACAATATGCCAATTTAAATGAATGGATGGAAGGGACATTGGTAGAACAAGATAGTGATAAAGATGAAGCTGAAAATGTGATGAAAGATTTGGAGAAGAGACTTGACCTGGACTCCTTTGTACAGGTGCATGTAGAGTCTTCCCAAAGGCCAGCCCAGGAATCCAATGCTCCCACAGTAGAGCCTTCACAGAGGCAAACTTAGGAACCAAGTCCATCTACATCAGAACAACCAGAAACAATAGAACAACTAGAGAAATCAAAGTAGCCTGAAATATCTATAGAGTTAGATCCACCACAGCCACATCTAACTCAGACTAATATGGGAAATCCTCCAGTGTTACGGACTCCTCTAAATGAGGAAAGGAACTTGAAAAGAGACAGGGAAGTAGCTACCCTTCCAAGCATACCCACAGATCAACCCTTTGATAAGAGGCAAATGATGAATCCATATTCAGAGGAGGAATTCATTGGAGAAACTAAAGAGAGCTTGAGAAAGTAAGGGACAAATAGTTTACAAACGTTCCCAACAAGTGGGACACCCTCAAGTTCACATAGGCAAGAGCTAGAAAGACAACACAACATAGAAGTTTCGTCTCTTAGGTCCTCTTTTGAGAAAATTATACATATAAAGGGGAAGTTTAAAGAAATCAAGACAAAGAATGAGCAACTGAAGACCCAAGCCTATGCTCAGTACTTAAAGATGGCCCCTACAAACCAAATCAGATTGATGTCAGTCTTTGACATCAAAGAGGGAAAAATGCAAATGAGTTTCTTAAAACCCACAGTGTTGTAGCCAAAATCCTTGGCAAATTATCTCAAAACTGACTTTGAAGTCATGGCTAAAGACATCCACCCTATTGATCAGATTGAACTACACAAGCAAATAGGTGTGATGGTCTACTCAACACTGACCAACAAAGCAATGATGGCTCATAGATTGCAAAATTCATTGAGCAACACTACAGCCCAATTGCAACTGGAGAAAGCCTCCTCACAGGCAAAAGATAACAGGATAAAATCACTGGAAGAGTTAGTAATTGAGTTGGGTCATAACCCAAAGATGTTAAGGCAGCAGAAATATTAATTAAGAAAAAAAATGAAGACATAGCTGCACTTAGAAAACAATTGAAGTTGCCACCACTCATTCACCCTCAGACTGATGAAGTGATAGAGAAGAAAAATGAAGAAGAACTTATGGACTTCGTCCTCAAGTTAAACGAGCAATTGAAGGAAACAAAGAAGGAATTGGAGAAATCAGTGCAATGAAGGCAGAGTGAGTCGACCACACAACCTCAAACTGTAGTGCCAGTAGTTTCAACAACAGTCCCTTCTACACTGGCAACTGTTTTGAGCACGAAACATTCCTTTAGCAACAGTTGCACCCATAGAGGCAACAGGTACATCACAGGCAAGCACACCTACACAGAGCATAGAGGACTTGATTAAGTCAATGGAAGAAATGAAACTCCAAGTAACAGAGTTGCAGAAAGTAAAAGAGAAATTCGCTACTTTGGAGCAGAAATATGATATATCAAAGATGAATTATGCAAAAGAAATAAGGAAAAACAACGGCATGACACAACAAATTGAAGCATTGGAGAAGGATCTATCATTTCAAAAGCCTTTGACAGACATCAAGAAAATATTGTGGACCAATGTCATTGATTCCATCAATGATATTTGGTCATTAATTCAACTTATTTTTGAACAAATTGATTTAGTAAAGCTTGCTCTTGAAGAAATTGACAAGACTAGAGAAGAGCTGGGCAGGAAACCTGAGGAAGCTATCAGATTAATCAATTTTCTGAACAGTAAAAACAGGCAACAGTTAGAAGAATTAGACATTGAGGATAGGACTGCTACCATCCTCGAAATAAAGAAAGTGTTGACCAAAAGGAATCTGATGCAAGGCCTGGAACGTAGATGTCAAAGCATGCAGGAAGATATAGATGAGTTCATGAAGAAATTTGCAATCTTAAGAATTAAATGGCTCCCAAGTCCTTTAGTCATCATTGATAAGCTAATGGTTCAGATTGATTACATTAACAAATTACATTAGCAGGCTAACAGTCAGGCTAGTTCATCTTCAGCCAAGGCATTACCAACAGGAAAAGTGTTGTACGATGGTTTAGAGAACCTCTTTTTCTTTGAACATGAAGTAAAGCACTTATTCCCAGTACAACCCAATTTTGTAAAGTATACAAAAGCAGATGAAATTTACAGGAAGCTGACAAAAACAAGAATACCAAAGGATGATTGGTGGACCAACATGACTGACATCCTATAAATTACCATGGTAAACAGTGAGGTAAATAGAAACATTTACCACAATAAATTTTGGTAAAAATGATGAATGTCGGTAAACAGGTAAAGAGTATCAGTTACAAGTGAAAGAGTATCAGTTAAAAAGATTAAATCAGATGTCCAGCACAGAGTTACTAAGGCAACAACAAGATGCAAATTCGTAGAGCATGCCTCCAGCGCCTTCAACAAAAACAGGGACAACAAAAATCAGTTCTTTATTTGTCACTATATTCGAGACCATCTGTCTCTATATTTGTGTAAATAGATATTTTATTTTCATAAAATAAATCTTATTTAGTTATGAGATATTTTGATGTAAATTTTGTATAAATACTTCTTTATTCGAAGTATTAGGGGTGGATTCAAAGACATTTTTATAGTCATTTTCTTTTGGAATTGAAGTGCTATTGTACCAAGACTTGTATGGCTTGCTGGATCAAGGAATAAAGTGAAGACTGTTCAGAGGATACTTGTGTCAAACAGAAATCAAATAAGTATTCTATATCTCTTGTTTATCACTGTTTTTTCTTTGCTGATTAATAATCATATGTGTTTTCATGAAATCTGAATGATAAACAAGTAATTATTTTTCAGAAATTGCTTTACTGCACCCTGTTTTAAATTGTTTATCTTATCAATGTTTTCTACTAGACTATCATAGTTAGGGAATTCTTGAATGCTCCCTTACTCCGTAGTTTATCCCTTTGGCTCAATTGAACAAAGAATTCTTAATTGCCCTTTGTTGATAGGCCTCTTCTGTTCCTCATCTTAACCTCGGTTAAAGGATTCTTCATTGCTCTTTCTCTCTGGTTAAGACCATTTCATCCACCTGAACTTAACATTTGCCTTTTTTTTTACTACCTTGCCCTATGAGTTTTCCCTTTAGTAATTTGATTTGATCCAGTTAAGCCATCACTCGATTTGACTTCATAGCCCAATGGCTTGAAGGCCTTGTTCTATCCATCTGTTACCATAATTCCACCACCCAACCAAAATCCCCTACAAGCTTTCATAACTAGCCTAATATCCCATAAAACAAAGCTAAATCATAAAGAGAGAGCCCTCTCTGAATACAGATTGGCTAGATTCAGCACTTAAAAGATTGGTTTGTGGTTACCTCGGAGTGTCCCTTTTTTTGATAACTTCTAAGGGAAAATCTGAGTGATAACATTAGGAATAATTGAAATATGTTCTTGTATTGTTAATGTCATTAGCCGTGTATTGTCTTGGGAAATTGGTATGTATTCTGATGGATTCATTAACAAACCCTAACACCATATCATAATTTTAGGAATTCCTTCTTAAGCTCAATCAAAATGGGCTTGAGCCACAGTCATTGACAACAGGCTGGGATCAACAAGAAGACTTACGAGAGAGCTTTTAGTTTTTTAGTGGAGCCGAATGAGTGGGATTTTGGGAAATGCTTGCTCAATGTTTTTAACTCCTTCGCCTATATGGGTGGCCTGCACAATTTGTACCTATAATAAGGATTTATTAAATTTTGTTACCATTTTTTGTTGGCAGGTTCTCCAAATTTATAATGGTTATTTGAAATGCATTTTAAAGTCACCTTGCAAATAGGATTGTCCGGAGGAGGATTCTAATTTTCCTTTATTTTTGTTGCATGGAGAGTGATTGTATATACCATCATTTATTTTGTTAAATAATTTATAATTTTTTTTGAAATATTTGGTTTAAGTTGTATTGTGTTTTTCTCATTTTATGAAAATGACTAATTTTAATGTTTAACCAGAAATTGGAGATATAACAAAAGTGGGATTTGTGGACTAACTTTGACCTTATAAGTTTTTTTTTAATGAAGGCATGATTTAGGATTACCTAGTCTAGTTGATTTTCATCTTTTCACTTACTGCCTTGGGCCTTTTTCCTAATCTTTATTTAATTAGATTTTGAAAGGCTTTCCATGTCAGATAGTAAATGTTGTAGAACGAGTCATAAAAATGATTTTAATATAAAATCTACAAAATATGTTGATAAATAAGTTCTAATCTTGATTTTTTTAAATTGGTTTTCTTTAAATTAAAATTGTGATTTGCTTATTTATTTATTTTTTAGTTAAAATGAGGCTTTCATAGTATATATAAGATTTATGGTACAAAGTCAGTTTGGTGCCTACTATTATTACTTTGTTATCTTTTAATTTGGCAAAATACTTTGTCTTTGCATCATATTGCATTGAGTCATTCGTGCTATGCTTATGGTGCAAGCATTGCAAAAGTTTTTGGTGTGTGTTGCAAGAGTTTAAGTAAGCTTTGTGTGCTTTAATTTTTGTTTTGGCTATTGTTCAATCAATAGAGTCATATGGATCAACAAGAACCTAATGATCCTCTTATTTTTGTACCTTTTTTTAAAAATCATTTAGCACCTCTTAGAGAGTCTAGGTGGCCTTTTTATGTATATTGTTGGATAACAACTCTTGATTGTTTGTGAATTGGTTTTTTCTTGGGTGGTTGGGAGGAATCATTGTTATTCTCCCTACCCATGTTCAATTCAAACAAGTGACATATGTTGAAGGCTTATTGAGTTTATTGTTGTAATGGCTTTGAACTCTTGTAGTATGACCTTAAGCCCTGAAGAGTATATTACCCCTGTCTATAGACGCGAGGGTGGGGTGCTTGGTTACATAGGGAAAAATAACTCTTGCGATGTTTTAGGGTGTAATAGTTCTACTGATCCAGGTGGATATTGGTGGCCACCTGCCAAGTCCATCTGGACCTCCATCATTGTCTCTTTCAACATTTTCAGTTTCCTTAATTATAGCACAACTTACTATTTTTAGCAGTTTTTCGGGTCCTGAACTTCCGGAGTCGTTTTGAGGCCCTAGACGACGTTTTTTGGGGAATCCGGGGGCAACATGAGTCCATTGTTTCCCGTTCCAACAATGGTAGTTCTCGGATAGATCTTTCTAACGAGCTATCATACGCGTCAAACGGAGATCGTA
>APFE031668932.1:0-32597 GCA_000404065.3 Pinus taeda
TTTATAAAAACATCCCAAAATATAATATCAATAAATGGAATTAAATATTAAAGTCTATTGATTGCATGATTGGTGCTCTACATCCCCTGTATAAGGGAGAAGTGTAAGTAATGGATGCTAGATTTGAGTATTCTCTCAAGGATATTGTTTGTCTCTATCTGAAACATGTTTTTTCCAACCTTTATCTACATGTGATGATTTGAATCCATGAATTGTAACACTATCTTGTATAGTTTCATATTCATATAGATATGGATATAAATAAGATATACTATCATTGAAAATATATAAGGTCCTCGTTAAGATATAGAAAAGTTCTTAAAAATTGTTTGGTGAGATTTCACCTTATTAACTTGTGCTTTCATGTATACTACTATGCTTGATTCCATCAAGAGTAAAAGAACACATAAACTTATGAGTGATGTCAAACTTATAGGAAACTCTAGATCTTTGAACTCAGAGGCCACTAATTATGTGTTTTCATGAAATATCCACCCGCTAGCAATAGAAGTTTAAAGGGGGGAGATCATACCAATCATATATCTATCTATGGTGGATAAAAATGCAAAGGGATGAATAAAGAGTTAAACATGGATCTTGGTCTGAGCATCGGATTGAAATTTCGCAAGAAGATACAAAAAGAGGACGAACTGTTGTTTCTTTTATATATTTTTCAAAGCTAAAGGTTGAAACAGTGACTCGTGGCACGTCACACAAGTTCACTCTACTGAACTAGTCTATAATCAGGTCACTGTGGGAGATTTGGCATAACTCTTCCTTGGAGAATCCAATTTGGATCAGACTAGTGGCATTGGGAAGAGGTCATAGAGGGCTACCATACGTCGCAATTTCAAAACTAAATGATCCAAAATTACAGAGATACATTAGATTCAATATAAACCTCCTACAAAGTGAAGAAAGGTGTGTAGTTTTTTTAATTTTTTGCATAAGCTTGGTTTGAAAAAATAGTTTGAAGGAATTCAAAGGGAATAGTAAAGCATTATTATCGGTAATTGATGCCTCGAGGAAAGAAAATGCAAACACCTAGTAAGCGACATGAAAGCTCTAGCATGAGTCATGAATAAGAGGAATAAATGCAACATGATATATCAAAATTACGAGACCAAGTGCAACAAGTGTCACTTACACAAAAAGCAACATAATCTAAGATGGATGGTTTAACGAAAGATGTAGAAGCTAAGATGGATGGTTTAAAGAAAGGTGTAGAAGATAAGATGGATTGTTTAAAGAAAGACATAGAAACTAAGATGAATGATGTGGAAGCTAAGATGGATGATTTGAAGACAGATTTGACAAAGTTTCTACAAGAAATGCTTACAAATGATGAAAGGGTAGTAAAGGAAACTCATGATGAGAACAAAAGAAATGTTAATCATGATTTCATAGACTCTAATTGTTGGGTCCCCATAATACTAGTGATTACCACATTACTATTGTAGTTGTACCCCTTATTAATATTTTTGTGCCCCTATTGTGCCCATATTGTTACTATTTTTCCCCATAGAAGCCCACTATTGTTATTATTGTGCCCTTACATTATTATTGTTATGTAGGCTCTAATAATGTTATGACCCCTTAGACTCCTATATATAGAAAGGAGGTTTTTTCATTTGTATCATCCAAGAATTGTTCATTTATGTAATGTAAAGGAGGTTGCCCCCTCGAAGAGCTGAAATTCTAAGGCGTTGATCTATCTTTTCTATCTTTCTTGAGCTGGTTTCATAACATTTGGTATCAGAGCTTTGGATTCTAGGGTTTCGCTGCTTCAAACAGGTCATCGTGGAATTTTCGCTATAACTTTTTTTCTGCGACGTTTCAGAAGTTGAAAAAAAAAACCATTTGAGAAGACATCGCAGTAAATCGCACGTCTGAATTTCATAGCAATTTGCGCTATAATTGTGGAGATATGATCTAAGGAAGTTGGTGTTTTTGCAGAATCCTGAATTACATTCCAAACAGGTGACCTGGGGAAAATTGTCATAGCGTTTTCTCTAAGCATTGGATTAAAATTTTTTAAAACAGTACAGAAAAAGGATGGACTGTAGTTTCGTCTATATATTTTTCAGAGCTAGAGGTCGAAACAGTGACTCGTGGAATGTCGTACAAGTTCGCTCTACTGAATTAGTCTATAATCAGGTCACTGTGGGATATTTGGCATAACTCTTCATTGGAGAATCCAATTGGGGTGAGACTGGCAGCATTGGAAAGAGTACACAGAGGGCTATCGCAGGTCACAATTTTAGAACTGGATGATCCGAAATTATAGAGATACATCAGAGGAAATATCGAGCTCCTACAAAGTGAAAAAAGGTGTGTATATTTTTTAAAATGTTTGCTTAAGCTTGGTTTGAAAAATTATTTTGAAGGAATTCAAAGGGCATAGTGAAGCATTATTATCACTAATTGATGTCCCGAAGAAAGAAAATGGAAATACCTAGTAGGCGACTTGAAATTTCTAGCATGAATCATGAAGAAGAGGAAGAAATGCAACATGATATAGCGAAATTATGAGACTAAGTGCAACAAGTGTCACTTGCACAAAAAGGAACAGAATCTAAGATGGATTGTTTAAAGAAAGGTGTAGAAGCTAAGATGAATGACGTGGAAGCTAAGATGGATGATTTGAAGATATATTTGAAAACAGACATGGAAGAATTGAAGATAAATATGAATAAGTTGCTACAAGAAAGGGTGATTAAGGGTGAAATGGTAGTAAAGGAAACTCATGATGAGAACAAAAGAAATGTTAATCATGATTCCATAGACTCTAATGTTGGATCAAAGACCCACCATATTCCAAAAATTTATATGAGGAAGTTTGATGGCAAGGATCCCGCAACATGGATATTACAGATGGAGCAATTTTTCGATCTCAAAAATGTGCAAAACACAGAAAAGGTACGTATGGAAACTTTATATTTGGAACCAAATCAGTTTGTATGGTATCAATGGCTTTGCTCTCGTAAACAATTTATTACTTGGGAAATTTTTACGAAAGTATTGATAGCACATTATGAGGATACAAAAAGCAACACTTTTTTTAGCCAATTGATAAGCCTTAAACAAAAGGGTTCAATAATGGAGCACATTGAGGAGTTCCAAAAATTGAACATAAGGGTAAAAGATATTCCAGAGGAGCATAGGATTGATGTGTTCATAGGGTCTCTAAAGGATAATATTCAACATGATGTTCGCCTTTGGGAACATGATTCATTAGAGAAGGCATTCAGGTTAGCAAGAAAAATGGAACGCAAAATTATGGCAACCAGGAAGCATACCACTCACATCTATAGAGACAGAAGTGGTGTTTCCGCTAGTTTTCCACAACCTATAAGGTTGACACCACAACAATTGGAAGAAAAAAGAGAAAAAGGGCTTTGTTACAATTGTGATAGCAAATACACTAAAGGCCATAAGTGTGCTGAGAAGAAATTATTCTACATATATTGTGAAGAGGAAGAAGAAAAGGAGCAAGAAATGTCAAAAGAAAAGGATATACTCCATGAACAAAGCCTAGATGAGAACAAGTGAATCCGACCATATCTTGTAATGCATTGGTGGGAATTACCACTCCTCAAACCATCAAGATAAAAGGACAAATCAAGAAGAAAAATGTAATAGTGTTGATTGATTCAGGTAGTACTCACAATTTTATTCATTGTAAGGTAGCAAAAGAATTGAATTGCTTCTTATATCTAGCACCAGAGTGTCAAGTGATAGCTGCAAATGGAGGAACAATAAATTGCTCTGGAAAGTGCCATAATATCAAGCTATCCATGGGAGAATATGTATTGACTAGCCCAATGCTCTCCATTCCAATGGGACGTGCTGTTGTTGTATTAGGAGTCCAATGGCTGCAATCCTTGGGTACAATAGATTTTAATTTTCAAGAACGTCTCATGAAATTTTCGATGGAAGGAAAAGAAGTTGTATTAAGAGGTATTGCAGGGAAACCGGGAAAGATAATCAGCTCTAATGGTATGAAAAAGCTTCTAAAAAAGGAACAAAAAGGTGTAATTGCACAATTATGTTTGCTTGATGTTTCCACATTGGAATTATCTATTTCTCCAGATCTCCAAATAGTCTTGGACAATCATTCCAAGGTATTTGAGACTCCCGAAGGTCTCCCACCTATTCGTGATCATGATCATGCTATTCATCTGATTCCAAGAATTGTTCCTCCAAACATCAGGCCGTATGGATATCCCTATGCTCAAAAGAGTGAAATTGAACGTATGGTTACAGAAATGCTAGAGGCTGGTATAATTCAACCAAGTCAAAGTTCTTTCTCTGCTCCAGTAGTA
The DNA here is from genome assembly GCA_000404065.3 of Pinus taeda. NCBI lineage: Eukaryota > Viridiplantae > Streptophyta > Pinopsida > Pinales > Pinaceae > Pinus > Pinus taeda. The sequence continues at coordinate 4,326 of APFE031668932.1, forward strand.
TTGGTGCACAAGAAGGATGGATCATGGCGCATGTGTCCGGATTATAGGGAGGTCAACAAGCTCACTATTAAAGATAAGTTTCCCATTCCTGTCATTGATGAATTACTGGATGAATTGCATGGATCAATTTACTTCACCAAGTTGGATCTTCGTTCAGGATACATCAAATCAAAATGAAGACTGAAGACATTCTGAAAACAGCATTTAGAACTCATGAGGGTCATTATGAATTTTTGGTCATGCCTCCTTACCCCAACTGCACCTTCACATTCTCAAGGGTTTGATGAATTCAATTTCAAACCATTCCTTAGAAAATTTGTGTTAGTATTTTTTGATGATATACTAATCTACAACAAGTCTTGGAAGGATCATGTTGAACATGTTGACAGGGTGCTACAACTATTGGAGGAGAAACAATTATTGCAAAAATATCCAAATGTTTCTTTGGAGTCCAAGAAGTGGAATATCTGGGTCATATTGTATCTCATGAAGGAGTTAAGGTAGATCTTAGCAAAATTAAATCCATTAAGGAATGGAAAATCCCCACATCCATAAAACATTTGCAAGGATTTCTCGGGTTGAAAGGGTATTATCGCAAGTTTGTTAAGAATGATGGGAGAATAACAGCACCTCTAACAACATTATTGAAGAAAGATGCATTTTCATGGACTCTGGAAGCAACAAAGGCCTTTGAACATCTTAAAGAGGCAATGTGCCTAGCACCGGTCTTAGCTACACCAGACTTAACAACAACCTTTATTGTGGAATGTGATGCTTTAGGAAATGGAATTGGTGCTGTTCTAATGCAAGATGAAAGACCCATTTCTTTTGAAAGTCGTCTAATCAAGGGATAGTTTTTACACAAAGCTATTTATGAGAAGGAAATGTTGGCAATACTCCATGCACTTAAGAAATGGCAACCCTACCTAATGGGAAGACACTTCAAGGTAAAAACGGATCAGGATAGCCTTAAATACTTTTTAGAACAAAGATTATCCTCTGAAGAGCAACAAAAGTGGGTCACAAAGATGTTGGGTTATGACTTTGAAATCATCTACAAAAAAGGGAAGCAAAATGTGGTGGCAGATGCACTCTCAAGAAAGGATGAGGATGTGGAAGCATTGTTGTGTGCATTTTCTATTATCCAACCAGATTGGATAAATGAAGAAAGGGATGAATGGAAGAAGGACGAAGAAGTGTGGGCACTTATTCGAGAAGTTACAACAACATTCCGTACGTCTGATAACATATTAGGCTTGCAAAATGGTTCATTATGTGTTACAAAGATCGCTTATTACCTCTGTAAGATTCCCAGCTTAAAACAAAAGATTCTTATGGAATTGCACACTTCTCCTTAGGAGGGCACTCAAGATTTTTTTAAAAACTTACCCACAACATTCAAAGAAGGACATTTTTGGGATGGCCTTAAATCAGATATTCAAAAGTTTGTGGCGGAATGTTTGGTTTGCCAACAAAATAAAGTTGAACAATTAAGACACCGGGTCTATTACAACCTTTATCCATTCCAAGCCAACGTTGGGAGGAGGTTTCAATGGATTTTATCACAGGTTTACCCAAGTCTGAGGGAAAGAGTGTCATCATGGTGGTAGTTGACAAACTTACCAAGTATGCACACTTTTGTGCATTATCACATCCATTTAGAACCAGTACAGTTTCTACTGCATTTATGGAAACAATTCAAAAGCTACATGGAAACCCAAAGATTATTGTAAGTGACAGAGATCCCATTTTCGCTGGAAATTTTTGGACAGAATTATTTTCTTGTCTTGGTGCTTAATTAGCTCATAGCTCATCTTATCATCCTCAATCTGATGGGAAAAATGAGATAGTAAACAAATGTTTGGAAGGATATCTTCGTTGCTTTCTATCTGCTAAACAGACACAATGGGTCAAATGGTTGACTCTGGCTAAATGGTGGTATAACACTTCCTTCCATACAGCAACAAAAATGACCCCATTTATGGCACTTTATGGGTATCAGCCACCATCCATCACATCATATTTAAGAGAAAATTCTAAGGTTCAGGTAGTGGAACATCACATCAAACATCAACAACAAGTCCTCCAACTCTTAAAGGATAACCTCGTGTTGGAACATAATAGAATGAAACAACAGGCAGATCAACATCGCAGTGAAAGAAGTTTTGATGTAGGTGATTGGGTATTCCTATGGATACAACCATATAATAAAATGTCCCTCAAGCAAGCTAAGAATGATAATAAATTATCACCAAAGTATTATGGTCCATACAAGGTGTTGCAAAAGATTGGTACTATGGCATACAAATTGGAGCTTCCTACAGCTTCTCGATTCACTCAGTTTTCCATGTTTCATGTTTAAAGAAGGTTATAGGTGACAAACTCCCAGTTCAAACAATATTGCTAGAACTTGACGAGGAAGGAAAAATTATATTGGAATATGAAGCAGTCACAGAAACAAGAACTCGACAGCTACAAAATCGATCAATTTCAGAGTATCTTATCAAGTGGAAGAACTTATCCGCTGAAGATTCCACATGGGAGGATGAGAATTTTATATAGAAGTATCCATAACTACTCAAGCATTGAGGAAAACACTTTTTTGAAGGAGAGGGGCATGTTCGGTCCCTATAATACTAGTGATTACCCCATTACTATTGTAGTTGTACCCCTTATTAATATTGCTATGCCCCTATTGTACCCATATTGTTATTACTATGGCTTTATATTATTATTATTAGGTCGGTGTTTGGTCAATTTAGTGTGTTCTAAATTGCTACATTAAATGTCAATCCAGGATTCGTAAGCTGACGAAGTATGGCTCACTATATGTGCAAGATAACCTATTTCTTACTTTTTGTCGTTTTTGATTTTTTATGTTGTTTTGGGGGTTTTTATCTTTGTTTATGGAATTCCTATTCCTAAATTTCTAGAAGGCAAGTATGGTTATAAGTTTTAAGGAAATTATGTCCTTTATAAGGGTTCCCAAAACTTAACACTTCAGAAGGCCTTAGAACATAGTAGTGAAAAATAACACTTGAATCAAGAATGAAAAGATGCTGCTAATTAAAACAAGTAATTAATGAACTACTGATTATGAAACTATCATCTCTGCTGCTGTCTAAATACATAAAATTGATTTAAGCTACTGCACTCAAGGAAATCAAAGATTGCAAAAAAAAATAAAACTAAAATCAAATTACATCATCCATATTTCAATCCCTCGCTATGGCTTTCGGAGGTAACTGTCAACGAAATGAACAATCTAATTATCTAATTGCAGAAAAGTAAACTAAAATCAAACCACAACATTCATATTTCAATCCCTCACCAGTTAGTCTCGCTATGGCTTTCGGAGGTAACTGTCAATGAAACGAGCAATCCAATTATCTAATTGCAGAAAAGTAAAATCAAATCAAATCACAACATTCATATTTCAATTCCTCGCCAGTTAGTCTCGCTATGGCTTTCAGAGGTAACTGTCAATGAAATGAGCAATCCAATTATCTAATTGTAGAAAAATAAACTAAAATCAAATCACAAAATTCATATTTCAATCCCTCACCAATTAGTCTTGCTATGGCTTTTGGAGGTAACTGTGAATGAAATGAGAAAGTTGATTTCTAACTAACTTAACAAAGCAAATGAACAAAACTGAACTTCAACAAAACAGAACTAGAATTAAAAGAAACTAAGAAAAGGAAAATTAGCAGAGGATCAATTCCATATCGCTAGTTATTATGAAAATTATATGCAAATGCCCAGGCTGCCTACTCTATCTTGAAACATGAACACACTGATCAGCGTTATACAAAGCTTGTAAAATCATGAACAACAGTGAAATGTTAGAAATATATATACAAATGAATAACTATAAAACATATGCAGTGAGAATAAAGAAACGATGCATAAAGACTATACAACAACAATGGAAACGAAACCCCAGTGTGTAGGGGCCCTCTGCACAACCTCGGCCAACAGGTTATCAATTCAAAATCACATTCACGCAAACATGTAGAACAAAGTCTTCTTATATATATATCTCAAAACACAGTTACATCAATAAACTAGTGTCACGGCACAGTAAGTTCTTAACAACAAACTTACATTCAAAAAGACTAACTACTATGCGTATCAGAACACGTTATTTATAACAAATATTACATAACTGTTTTTCCTGGAAAACTACGTGAACAGAGGACACGTGAAGAACAACATCCATGGATTTAGCAGCATGGTCGCCGAGATTACACAATCTTATTGAAAGCGGCTATTGGATCCACATCGTGGTCAGCCTACAAGTGTTAGCGTGCCTCCAAAGATCTAGAAACGGTCACGGAAGTCTTCACGTGCTTGAAAACGTAGTCCTAGTTCCGTAGGACTCTCCTGTTTGACCACCGCTTGACCACCGTTGACCACGGCCTTCTTTGATGAATCTAGCTGGACCAATGGGACTTGACCCATGTCTAGGTCATTTCCAACTTTCCCATGTGTCTTGCTTTACCTCGTGACACCTACAACCTATAGTTTAACAAAAACGGCTGCGGAAAGTTGAACCAGCTGCGGAAAGTGACAAGATTCCACAGCTCATAAGTAAAAATCTAGTTCAAACAACAACACAAAGACATAGTCAAGAAACCACTTTGAATGCTCTTTTATGACTAATATGCAATGATATTGATAGCTTAGGAGGTCCAGGTGAATGGAAAGAAGCTAGAAAAATGTGTAGGAAAGATGCAAGTTCGGGGCTCAACAGTTGGTTGGGTTATATTGTGACTCCTTAGACTCCTATATATAGAAAGGAGGTTTTTTCATTTGAATCATCCAAGAATTGTTCATTTATGTAATGTAAAGGAGGTTGCCCCCTCAAAGAGGCTGAATTCTAAGGCGTTGATCTATCTTTTCTATCTTTTTCTTGAGCTCGTTTCATAACAAAATAATCTTTTCCTGACTGGAAAAATCATGAACAAAAAAATACCTTTCTAGCAGATTTAACCATTTATCTATGGCATCTGCATCTATCTGACCCTCAAATATGGGGATTTCAAAATTAACTTGTACCTTAAAGGGTGTGGTGTCTCCAGAGTAGCTGTTGGAAGTCGATGCATTGCCTCTAGGTAGCCGTTGAAGAATCTAGGAAAAGTTGTCAATCATCACATTCCTTTGCCGCTCGAGGGCTTCTTTGAGCAAGATTTTGATAAGATCTCTTGCCCCCTTGTCTTTCTTTTCATTCACTATGGGAGGTTGTCGGGATTTTTGAGTATGGTCTTGCAAAGGTTCGGCCAATTCAAGCCCTAAATCCTTATATCTCGACCTCATTAGGAACATGCAAATAAAAACAGAGAAAAATCAGACCGTTCTGATACCACTGATCTAGATTTAAACAAGAACACAACAAATTATAGAGATAGCCATAAACATAGAGATGCAGCGGAAATAATACTTCATTTCATTAATGTAAAATACTAAAATATGCTTACAAATAGAAATGGAAATATACCAGCTAGGGCGATGGTAGCTTATCTCTGAGAAGAGATGTGGCAGCTACATGCCTCTAAACTGTGTTACAATGAGGCTCATAGGCCTATTTATTGTTGAGAAATAATGGAAAACCCTAAAAATCCAAAAACCTAACCCTAGAAGATGAAACGCCAAATTGTGGGCCCTGTGTGGATAAATTGGTAAATCAACTTCCCTGGGTTGTAACTTTGGCATACAATCTCCATTTGATGCACACAATACCTCGTTAGGAAGATCTATCTTAGAACGACAACTTTGGAAAGAGCAACATTGGTCCACATACCCCTGTTGCTCCCATTTTCCCCAAAAAACTTTGTTTAGGGCCTCAAAACAGGTCCAGAAGTTCAAGACCTGAAAAATAATGTTAAAAATATTAAACTGTGCTATAATAAGGAAACTAAAAATCTAAAAGAAACAATGGTGGGGGTCTAAGTGGACTTGGTGAGTGGCCACCAATATCTACCTGGATGACTGTCCCTAATAGTTTTAATGGGGAACTATATTGGAACCCACCAGGATCCTATTCCCGGGGTAACATGGATGTTGGGATGCATAATTGACACCTTTTTACACATATTTTCCCTACCCATCTTACGATTTTGACTCTCAAAGCCATATATTATCACTCTAACAATCATCATTAAATAAAGGGTGTTTCCTTATTGTATTTAATCCTTATTATTTAGATTTTTTGTAATTTGACATAGAATTTAACTAATTTAGGCTATTTTATTACTAAATTGATGAAGGGCTATTACAGGGTGTATATTTTGTTGAGATGTTATTACAGGACCATATCTCCCATTTTTCCTCACCAAGAATAGAATATAGACTCCGTTGACGTTGTTGATACACATTGAGCTTATTTTGGACATGTTTTTCTCCTATTATTAGTAACAAAGACCAATTTGGACATACACTTGGTTAGAGCCATCTTGATTGTTGAAAGGACAAATTCATGGAGAATGCAACTGACCTAGTTGAAACAGTTAGGATTCTTAATTGATAAATCATTGTAATATTAGACAAGATGTTACAACTTTGTTTCTACTAGGATCATTTGTTAAAATACAATCATTGTATATTCTTGATTTAGATCACATGAGAATCGAGAGATTCTCATGATGATATTTCCTTTTGAAAATATGAATGTGTTTTTATAAAAGGTTGTAACATTTCTCTGTGAGGCATGTATAGAAAGAGATAAGAGGAGGGAGTGCCAAAATTGTGATCTTATACTATAGCTTTTCATGAATGCAAATCTATACCATTCATAGCTTCGTACATTTCTTATGAGTAGCTTGTGTGTTGTGTAATTTACTAGCCCTTGCTACGGAGAAAGTGCCCTCCTTCTTAATACGGATCATTGGTGTTATCTCAAAATCTGACCCTGGAAGGCTACAAACCAGGAAGACCTCAACTAACTATTTCAAACCTACTTTAGGCTGAGGCTTAGCCTCCCCAACCAGAGAGGGCTCTCTCAAAGGATTAATGTTTTTTTATTATGATTAAGATGGCTAACTCTAGTGAAACGAATGTAAAAATATGAATGGTGGAAACACAATTAGAAAATATCCATTGGGCTTATGGAGTCAACATCATTTCAGTATAACAATGGTATCAACCTTACATAAAAGTTAGCGCATTCAACATTCAACACATTCAGAACATACCAAAAACATATAGGACCACACAATCTATGAATGCATACAGGAAGTTAGAGCACTACGAGTGAATTCTAAGTGATTACACATTCATACCACTGAAAATATTGGGAAAAGAACAACACAACACATTCTGAACATCGTATCCCTCCTGAGTCTTGAGAAACAAAGCCAATCTTGTATTACTAAAACATAGTCTTACATAAGCCAAATATCAGAGTTTTGTCATAAATTTTCCAAACCTTTGTACATTGCTCTTTCTCTTATTTATAGAGCTCTTCTACCTTATTGAGATTCCTCCTCAAGCATGAGGGGAACTCAAAATCTACTTCTAATGACACCTAATCAACTTTTAACTGCCTATTAAATGTAACAAACTTCAACTAGACTTTCCAGAGATCTAAATCAAGTAGGATTCTAACACCATGTTATGCTAATAACAACCTCGGTTACAATGGTTCTCGTTCTTTGACATCTCATTCCTTTTCAAATTTGGCTGTGATGGGTGTTCAAGGCTCCATGCTGGTCTTCTATGCCACATCCTCTCTATTGTCTTGAAATATAGGAAACTACCCTTGCTCATCGGTCCTTACAATTTTCAAATCCACAGAAGCAGGTCCTTCATCTTTGGTTTTCCAAAATGTGACAGATGGCCACGTCCTTGATGTGTTTTCCACTTCCTTTATATTTAAAAGAAAAAACTCATTTAAGCTATCTTGACATATTTTGAACCGTGGTAAAGGTGCTCACTTTATGACAAAAATTTAAAGTTGGATCTGAATCCATATTTCTCTACCTGTCTTAACCTGGTTGATTGCTGCAGCTTCAGATGATGCCTTGTATATATTCACCTTTCAAAATTTCCCACTTATGTTTCAAAACTGGTTGATTAATATTGGATACTTAGCTTCAGCAGTTTCGTAGCGCACTACGAAATTGCTGAGCTCTGGTCATTACCTTCAGCAGTTTCATAGCGCGCTACAAAACTGCTGAGTTGTTTCAAAAATCACAGTTTCAACTCAAAACTTTGCTATTTGAGCACTTTACTTGTTAAAACATTCTTGCAACTGTCTCAAGACCTTCAAAAATTGAATGGGAATGTTTGGAAAAATTATACCAAGCAAAATTTATCAAAACTTTGAAATAACTCCCTACTTGAAGTGGGTCCTCTTTATGGAGATCCTTTCTGCTGGTCCAATTGGGTCTTTAAGTCTTCAACTTGTTTTCTCAGTACTTTGATCCCAGACCTGAGGTTTACATTGACTTTTCTGATGAATTGATCTTCTTTTATTGCAGGAGTAGTCCAGCTACGGAATTGAACATTAAAGTCAACCACTTCAGGGATTTTAAAAGTTTGATCTTCCCATCGAGCCTGCATTTGATTAAAATAAGCCTCCTTAGCTGCAAATTTCCTAGCAGCTTTCTTTAGTCTGGAAATCTCAAAGTTTGTAGCTTCCATTTTCTTTTTCAAATTTCCCACACTACCTTCTTCTTGAGTGGCAACTGTCTTGCCCTTATCCTTACTTGAATGAAGTTGTATCTCCTCCCCTGTTTCATCTTCTCTTGGCGACACCTCCTGTACCTGTTTGAATTTCCTTGTTATGGGTCTCCTGGGTTTGAAAACAAATTGCTTAGGTTGATCATCAAACTTAAGTTTCTTTGAGGCTTTGACCTTCTTAGCCTTCTCTTTTCCTGACTATATCAAATTAGCTTGAACTAGTGGGGACTCCTCAATGTCAATTTCTTGCAATAAATCATTTAAATCTCCTTTTGAAACAGGACTTTCTTCAATAGCCATTGACTTACCCTTTTCCTTTGCTATCTGGCTCCTTGTTCTTCTTCTTTGAACTCCTTCACCTGTGCTGGACTTATGTGCAGTTTCCTTATCCTGAATTTTCTCTTTAAGGGACTATTGGGGTGTATCCTGAATAATCAGTGGCTTGGTCGATTGCTTTACTTGCTTTCTTGCCTTTAACTTTGAAAACCTCTTGGCTCTTGTTTCTGCTTGAGGACCTGTTGTTGGAAGATCTTTTGCAGCTAGAGGGCTGAGACCGGTCTGGCTCTTGAAACCAGCCATGAATATGAATGTATCCCAATCTATGCCTACCCTTTTAAGTTCATGCAAGACAAGTAACTTAATCAGTCCATGGTGAAACAAAGAAGTTTCACAAGCCTCTTTTCTCAATTGTACCTTGTCACACATTTTACTCAAATTGCGGAATAAATAAAAAGGCAGATCAATAGATGCCTTCCCTGTAAAATGCAATAAAAGTTTGAAATGTTACGAATACACCTTGTTATATCTTCCTTCACAGGTCAGGTATTTCTGAATACAGGTGAGCAAATGTGCATAGGACTCTTTGACATAGCTCCTAGGAACAGACTTGCTCAAATCCAAGTTAAAGAATTCCTTCTTTAAAAACTCTTTGCATGAGTTCATGTCAAATTTGAAATTCTTGAACCAATTTTCTTGCCCTCTAGGGATCTCTGTGACTGTGGATATCATGTCTGGTGAGACCTGCAATTCCATCATACCAACCTTTGAATTTAATCCTGTAAAATTCAATGCAAATTCTTTAGTCACTTGTGCATGACCCCCTTGTAGCTTCTTACAGAAGTTCCAACATCCAACTTGTTTAAATGCCTTCTCCACATCTCTGTTCTTCAATTTTATATCCAAACCTTCCGGCTCATTTCTCAGGCATTTGCCTGATCTGTGTTCTTTCTTTTCTACTGATCCCTCCATGAAATTTCAATGACCTGTAAGCAGGGAATGCTAGCGCTGTTCAAACTGTAAACTCCGCCTCTTTTGAAACTCTGCCTCACCTGATTTGCTGCCTCACTTGATTGGATGCCTCGCTTGATGACAATGTTTTTTCAATTTGAAACCTTGCCGATTATAGTTTTTTAAAATTGCAATCTTGCAGATTTGTTACTCATGCAAGGCTTACAATCATCATTAAAACTTGTGCATAGGTGGCTTTTCCTTGGAACTTGTATTCCGTGTATATCAACGAATCTAATGGTTGTGATAATGGAGATGGGTGGTGGGACGTGATATGTGGAGTACATGAATTGACAAAGAATGACGCAGCCATAGATTTACTTAACGGATTTGATATTTGGGGAAAGATTCGCTGCGGAATGCATGAATCTCTGATTTCGCAGCGTGGTCAGTTTAAATTTTGAATGATGCGCTGCGAAATCACCTAATGACGTATCACGTTGCGGAAACACCTAATGGGCTTTTGCGCTGCGAAACTGCTAAACAGATTAAATGCGTTGCGAAAACACTTTAGAAAGGTTACATGTGCTACACAATTACCTAAAAGGCTTTGTGGTAGATAACAAAGTAACACATGACTATGAGATGGGTGGTGAATGAGGGTGACCAGTGGTAGATAAGAATGCATACTTGACTCATGACCTTCTAAGACTCAAACTCTAAAGAAAAAACGAAATCAACTTAGAAAAACACTGACCTTTGTCATCAAGCTAGTATGAGAAATTTTGGCATTAGATTTCTTAAGTGATAATAATTGGTTAGAGAGGTATTGTAGCAGTGCATTTATTTCCTCTCAGTTATGATTTATGTGTGACTTATTGTTACTATTACAATCTTGTTCATACATTGACTAGATGAAAAATTATAATCTCTATTATTGTGTAACAACATAGGTCATGGATTGGTCCCTTCATTAGTGTGATGCTTATTTGATTTATGTTATAGTTCTTTGGTTTGTTTACATTATTGAATGGGTGTTTCAACAATTATTTGAGCATTGATGGTTCGCCAGAGTGTTGTTTCTTTTGAATAGAAGTGATCATGTGATAGAGTGTGTTTTATTCTACAAAGTGTGCATTTCTTTTCTGAAAGTGTGAGCAAGGTTTGGAGTGTAATAGTATGTGTGTTTTGAGCACTGAGAGTGAAATTACAATGATTGATTTTGGGGTTACATTAGTGCTAGTTTCCATCTGTTCTTTCATATACTTTGATTGATAGACTTGAAATAAAAAACCTACCTAGTTTGAAAATTTATGTGTGAGTTGGATCAATTGTTGTAAATTAAAAGGAAAATTGATCTACCCAACATTTATGCATTGTTGTCAAGGAAGGATATTCTATGTGCATATGTGTGACTAGTTTATATGCATTGATTGAATGTGTGTTAGATGTGTTCGTGACTCTGAGGCTTTGGGCAGTAAGATGAGAGGTAAGAAATTTCACATTGCTTCAACATATCGAAGTGGGGTTGGCTTTGTTATGAGTTAGGTTACATAGGATTGCATTGCATGAATAGTGAAGAAGAAAAATATGGTGCCCCAAAAGAAATTAACAATGCAGGTAGGAGAGGATGAGGAAGAAAGAAGAAGAGCCTAGATTTGGGAAGAGTAAATTATATACAAGAGATCATCTCAAAGGCTGAAGTAGAATCATCTACTCGGGGAGTAACACCTATAAAAAGGTATCATGTAAAGCTTCTTAACAAAGGCGAATATCCCCTGAGTCATTTGTGTTGGATGCACATATTAAGGAAGTGGAATATTATGATCCTTCAATCTCGGAGACAAGCCCTAGAGTTTCTAGTCCATTTTAATAAGTAGTGGATGGATATCAAGGCTTGATATAAGGACAAGGTGATATAGACAAACATGACTTAGAATCAATTCGTGAAGAATGACCACTTAATCAGTATATCTCAGATCTAGGTAGTGCACTGAAACAACTTGTTCAAAATTTTGTTGTAGAGAGTGTTGTGAAACCATTAGGATCATCTGGACAACCTAAACAGTTTGAACGTACTTGTGGTGTGGACTTTATGATTACACACAAAGGTGAATTCCCTAGACCTAGTGGACTAGTCTAGAACAATAAAAGATAAAGAATATGGAGTTTTTCTTAGAGAAGTAAGAGAATTGGAAAGAGTCCTACCTTGAATATGTAGAAATCTTCTCGTTCCTCCTCTCTTGTAAGCTCCAATTGTAGCTCCAAGTGCTATAATTAGAACCTTCAGGCATGATTAAAACAAGCCAAGGGTCTACAACAACCAAGTAGCATAATCTAACATATCCATTCAATGAATCAACAAGGTATTGAAATACATGAGTACAAACATGACACAACACATATAGGAAAACAAGATACTCTTTGTATTAATAGAAATACGAGAGAGTTTACAACCATAAATAGTAGCCGATCTTGTAGAAGTCTCCCCAAGTTGAATTGTCCTTCCTTGTCACAAAGAACACCTCAATATCAACCCTAATGCATGGAGATGATGACTCCTTTAGGGTCAAGGCAACAACATAAGGACACATTCAATCTCCAAAAGCCAACCATGATGTTGGATGGTTGTAAATTTATAGGAGAAGGATGGTAGTTTAGGATTTACCATTATGGGCTTGATATCCACATATAATGGGAGGATGAGCTCAAGGGATAAGAGGTGAAGTCTCTAAGGTAGGATCAGATAGGATTCAAGCACTTATCCATGGTAAATAGTTAAAACAACCCTTAGAAGATTCAAGAAGAGGAAGATTTGGAATATTTTTAGATTTTCCTGAATTTCTAGAATCAACACACCTATAGAAAGGAGAAACTAGTGCTGACTAGCCAGGTGCAGAAGGGAGAAAGCAACACAGAATGTAGGTGGCTAAAGGGATAGGGTGCACTGGGACTAAATACATTGATTTTGAGCAATTAATCCCAAAAACTTAGACTTTTTGGAAAGGTCATGCTTAGGTCTTTGTGAAGGGATGATGACAACATGTTCATGGATGTTGATTGATCCAGTTTGTAAGCCTATTAACCAGATGTGAAAAAATGGCCTATAACAGGTTTCCCCTAAAATACAAAGTCTGAGATGACAATTCATGATTAAAGTGATTTAACTTGTGACAAGTATGGATCAAGAACAACTGGTCAAGATCATCATATGTTACAATACATTTTCATCATGATGTAACTACTGAGGGAGGCATACCTATGCTCAACACATAAGCTAACATCACATGTAAAATGATCAAGAAGTATCTTCAATGATGACAAAGAGTGGACCCATGATTGGATGATTGTCTATATGATCATGGCCATTATGCTTTGTCATCTTGCATTAATCCTGAAATCACAGCCTGGGTGGATGGAACTATATCCAAGGTCTTGTATATTGTTCACTTGATCATAATATGTAAGAGTCTAACCATGTGAATAAATGAGCTGAAGTCAAACATGGTAGACACAATCTAATTACTAGCCAATGATGTAAGCCATTAAGAGATGTGAGAGAAACCATTGATGTTGTTAATGGCTCTCAAGGTGTCACGATACAATATGTATGGTGTGAATGAATGAGTTGAAGTTGAACACCACACCAAATATTTTGATTGAAGGTTAATGATGAAGAAATGTCGCCAAGAGTGAGATGAATTTCCATTGATGTATGCAAGCCCCAAGGTATCAAAAGAAGTTTCTAAGTCAACTTCCTAGATATTGAGCTAATGTCAACAAGAAGCCACCCATGGAAGGAGGGCCTTGATGTATCCCCCATCAATGACATGAAACAAGTATCAATATTTTGGAGACAAGATGATGTTGATGTGGAATTGGTTCATGAATGACATATATGAATGAAGTCTTAGGAGTATCGTAGCATATATAACCTGAAGGACTTCTCTTGAACATATTGGTGACACTGAATGGAGTTGGCAACATTGACCCAAAACTAAATACAAAGGCTTTAATATGGTGTGATGAACCAAAGGACAAGCATATTTCCCAACCAAACAATCTCAGAGATGAAGTGAGAGAGTGTCATGTTCAAGAGTGACTCACTACCATTAATAGGTTAAGTACCTTGTTTTACCAATTTCCCCAACCATTTTTGGTCAATACCTCTTTATTTTTTCATAAGATTGAGGAGAATAACATATGATTGATCTGTAAGTTCATCCTTAGGATGAATCCCTATGAGTATTTTCAACAAACCCTGAGAAGGAGTGGTTCAATATCATCATGTTCAATAAGTCCATCATTGTTTGATGCTTTTACAAGTCCAAAGAAGGCGTAGACTCCTTTTTCATGTTTAGAGAGTTTGAAAAAGAGGCAAAAAAGAGAACTCGAAAGATTCCTTTTTGTAAATAGTCTCTTGATTTCGAAAAGGAAAAAAATGATACTTAGGAGAACCTCTTAGCCATGTTTGAATAAGGTATTCATTTTTTGTAAATAGTCTATCCCAGTTCAAAAAAGGGTTAAACTTATATTGAGCAAATGTACTTTCATTTAATTTAATGATTTCAAAAAGACAAGTTTTCGACAATATGTTCATGTTTAGGGATTTTGAAAAGAGCTCAAAGAGGACTCCAAGGGGTTCCTTTTTCATGAGTTTACAGAGCCCAAAAAAGTGCTAAAAGTATGATCCATAGTCGAAATGATCTCTTTTAACTCAAAACTTCATTAATTCCTTCAAACAACTATTAACCTACTTAGAACATCACCAAAAGATTACAAATATCTAATACATGGTAAGATTAGGTAAAATTTGGGTCAAAATAACAAAATATAATAAAATATTTATAAAAATGACCATGAATAGGCAAAAAGTAATTTCATTTTTACCATTTCACATTTTACAACTTGGTGAGTGAGATTTGAGTGCATTTTCCCCCTGATCTTTCAACAATCGATTCCATCCTATTCGGTGAATCATTTTCAATGCCATCACTTCCAAGTAGGAGATATTACCTTCCTCTTTCTTTTTATTGTTCCGGTTTTTCATTTCATACAATTTTATTCAAGTTTTGAGTGATTTAGAGCTTTAATTTTGTGCCCTAGATCCAATGCACCCCAAAAATGTCATAAAGTACGTTGGACTGGTACAAATTTAAATGTGGAGAGCACTACAACTCATTATCTCCATTTAGTAGAGTGATTTAGGCACATTTGTTTTTTTTTTTCTCTCTTCACTCAAATTTCTCTTATATTTTTCCATAGGATTTATTCTAATGATTTTTCTTGTCATGTTTCATGTATCCATCAGAAAGAAATGGATTTGATATGAAGTCCAAGACATGGATGCTGCCAATGATCCAACAACCATCCAAGCATTGAGAAACTGTGGGCTTCTCAAGTTCTTTTGGCTTCCTAGGATGAGACAACAAATGGAACTATTGAAGTATCTTGTGAGGGCATGGGATGTGCAAGCACAATCCTTCAGACCTGGAGCACATATATTCAACATACAGCTGGAAGACATCTATTTCTTGATAGGTTTATCAAGGGGAGGTGCTCCTATCTTGCTATTTGGTTTGAGAAGGGGTGGAAAAACTGTTACTGACTATATTGTCGCACATTGTAGACCTTGATCCCTGCCAACAAAAGATGGGAAATTGAGATAAAGGATGTGGTCCATTTTCCTCTCCGGATAATCCTTTTCATCATTGCTATATTGGCCGACAACGATAGTGAGCCCTGGTATTGCACCAAGAATGTTACAACTCCCAAGGGCTCCTCATCTCAAATTATCAACCCAGGGTTCGTACAAACTTCAAGGTGATAGTGTTATATGCACAACATATAAGATTCCACTCATGCCACCCTTAGTTATGACATTAGATCAAAATTTCTCAAAGATCCTTCCTCCTACTGAATTATAATGAAATCTTTCTGAATCAAATTGTAAATTCAATCTAATGAATTCATGAAAGGAAAAAGGATAATCTACTTGTAGAAAGAGAGCTATTTTATCTTGTGGAATTCTTCAAACTACCACATCTACTTGCAGAAAGGAAGATAATTTATCTTCCATAATACATCAAACCACCAATCAGAATTGCATGTACCATCTACCTAGTTCACACTTGCTTATAAATAAATAAACTACTTGCATGGTAAAGAAACTAACTCTACTATGTTATTGCAATGAAGAAATCGAAGGGTTGGAGTGGCCTAGGAGATTTCCTTGATCATAAAATCATAGTTGGGGGTCATTATGCTCTAGACTAAGTCAAAGTTGCAGCGGGGATCGAAATTGATGAAGGGGAGTGCTGCTATAGGTTTGATACAGGCGATTGCCACAGGAGGCATGCAATGCTATAGGAAGGCTTGTAATGCTATAGGAGGGCATCTGAGTGGTTTTTGAAGGTGAAAATGTTGTCTTGAGGGTATGGAGAGGTGGATGGAAGTTGAAGCAAATGGAGGGAGGTTGGTTTGAGCTCCTAGCCAAGTTCATGACCTCTTGGAGGCCTATCTTGCACTCGGTGTACTAGGCATAATGGATTACAAAACAAAGTTTTGGGACAAAATTTGGAAGTGGGAGTTGAAGATGAAGGAGCTCAAGCTGGAAGTGGTAAAAGTCCCTTCCCTGCAGGCCAACCAACCCTGTAATCAATCACATTCATGCATCAATTTATCATTAACAAAATGAAATAACTTATGATGGAAAATATGGGTTGAATTTAAATAACATATAATTCATGCAATACCATTGATCTAATCACTAAACTGACTTCTAAACTATAGAAAAAAATGTAAAATAAGACAACTAACACTAATCTATTTCCAAGAAATCATAAACACAATCATTTTGGACTGTGGTTGTGAATTCTTCCACTCATTCTCCCACAAGAGAGGTGATGTAGAGGCTTCAACCATAGGATTTTACATATTAATCTCTACTGAAATGCAAGAAACTATGAATTGCTTGGAATTAAGAAGAAACATAAGTACAAGAAGAGGGATTCTTGGACTTGATGAATCCCTAGAAGACAATGAGGAGATATTTCAACTTAGTTACAGGAAGGCCAACTGCACCCTTGATCCTAAACCACTCAAACTAGTTCTTCTTTGAGGGATCAGGGAAGATAAATTAGAAAACCTCTACATGTTGTTCGAAGGACATATCTATCAGTTATCCTATGATGACAATAAAAAAGTGTTCACGAATCACTCTAGGGCTACCAGGAATAAAGGTAGGGCTAGTCAAGGCTTGGTCAGTTCCTCTCCCTCCACAACATCCATTAAGAATGAGATAGTTAACATGTTGGATGATTTCAAGAGTGAAATGTTTCATACCTTTTCACTGCGAATGGATACCATGCAAACCAAAAGAAATAAGGAGGAATAAGAAAGGGCACTAGCTATTTTCTACCCTATGTGCCCCAAAAGACATCCTAGGAATGAGTGCCCATTGAATGTCATAGAGGTCTACCTAGTTTATGAATAAAATCACGCAAAACAAAAAATTCCCTTCTTTGTTAGGACTAAAATATGTATATCAAAGAGTAGAAGGATAGTCAGAAAAAATTTGTTTCATCAATCAAATAAGACCTCAAGGACCTTCCCCATATCAATAAGGCATGCAAGGTGCACACTACTCTTATTATAATCCAATCAGAATGCACCCTTGAAACCTTGGTACTCTTCCACTCATCCATCCTGGTCCACACCTCCTTCTTGGCCTTATACTCCTCCGTATCCTTCTCAACTTGTCAACCATACCCAATCTTCTCAATGGGGCAACCCATTACAAGGGTGGAGGCTTCAAATTAAGCAAACTCATGCTAGTTACTACCTCCACCCCAACCTCAACCACAACTCACTTAACCTACTCCACCTAATCAACCTCAAATGCCTGCTTAAACAAATCTGAACCCGGACAACAAGCAAGCACAAGAGGTCTACAGTGGAGAGACATCTCATCCTACTTATGTTGTGGAAATCCAGGAGATCAAACTTCAGCTTGGGAGAGTGCTTGTAGATAACCACCCATCTTCTCCACTTGAAGAGCTTGAAGAAGCGAAGGAAGCGAGTGTTGATCCACCTTCTCCACCACTCACCTTCTCCTTTTCATTAGAGGTTGATCCACCCTAGCCAGCACACCCCATAAGAGGTTGAACTTCTGGGAGATTTGAAGAATTTGTATGTTAAAATACCCCTTCTCCAAGCTATTAAATATGTTCCCATCTATAATAATCTCATAAGGAGAAGTGTTTCAAAAAACCTGGGATAAGAAAAAGAGACACCCCTACCACAAATGTTGTTTGGAAATTATCTGGTTTGATGCTTGGGAGGGTGATCTTCCCAAAATATCTAGACCTTGGAAGCCTTGTAGTAGATGTGCACATTGATGGCCTTATAGTCCCTAACACCCTGATTGATCTTGGGGCTGCAATCAATGTGATGAATAAGGAAACCATGCTAAAGCCAAACCTCCAAGGGGATTTTAGAAAGACCACCACATTGTTGTAGCTTGCAGACATATCCACAATAGTTCTTGAGGGAGTTGTTGAAGATGTTATGGTCTCCATTGACTCTTGGCAGTATCTTACTGATTTCCTAGTTCTCTAGCCTAAAACAAAGTTTAATGACTATCCTCTCATCTTGGGAAGGCCATGGTTAGCCACTGTTGATGCTTACATGAGTTGTAGGGATGGGAACATGACCATTAAGAATGGAAATTTGTCTAAATAGTTGGTATTGTATCCTCCTGATCATCCTTCTATTGAGCATGACTTACCATTGTGGTTAGAAGAGGAAGAAGAATATGAACTGTATCTAGTGGCCTAGGTGTAGACGATATGGACAATCTCTCAAATCTAGCTATAAATTCTTCAATTTCAAGCTGAACCTCCCTTTCTGCTTCTGGTTGCATATCAGTCATCTAATGGTAAAACTAATAGCCACATGGGTTTTTCCCCAATCAGCCCTACCTTGGCTATTGTTCACAATTAACAAACCGACCTTTGTTCCTATTGGAACTGTAAATCCATAGGATTTACACAAAAACACTATCGACGCTTTTATAAATAGGGAAATTGCGTTTTCAACACAAAATACACTATCGATGGGGATTTTGTTCCAAGGGAACAAAATACACTATCGGTGCTTTTAATCACAGTCACGACTTATAAACAGGCTTTGTGTAAATTTCGAAGAATTACACTATCGACACAATAATTTTCAAAGTATTGCATTATATGCAATATACACAATCGATGGTTTATAATCGGGCTTTCAACCACTCTTACCTCCGATGCGATAACATGTGCTCTCGGTAATTGTTATCAGCGATTCTGAAAGACCGCACAATAGACTCCTCCAACTTCAACTGCGCGATGCGACAGTCCTTGCGGACCCAAAAATTTATCCAACCCGCTATATAATATTTTGGGTCCAAGCTTGTCGGGGTTTCGGCACTCGGTGGTTCCAAAGGGCTTTCCACTCCACTTGCGATTAGGCAATGCGATAAAGGTTCAAACTTGATAAGGTATGAACTAGAATCGATAAAATTTCAAGTCCAGAGCTACGTCCAGACTAAGGTTTTTTGCAAATCTTTGTGTAAAACAAAGTTTGCCCGTGGAACTCTATGGAACAATTTAAGAGCCTGTGCTCGTTGATATGAATGAAAAGCAATATTAAAGGCTCCAGCCTAAACATTCATGGGAAAATAAGACCAATTCATCCATATTCAAACTTAGAAGAAGAACTTGAACTGATAAACACATATAATTATCAATTAACAGAGAACTATCAATGTAGATACACAGAGAAAGGTTTCTTCAAAGGATAATACTTTCTAGCACCACCCTAACTATGAGCCTCCCGTCATTTTATTTATAATCAATAGATAAAGCCTTTCTCGGCCATTATCCTTTTTAAAAGCATACTTTTACATAAAGTGATTTAAAGCGTAAAGATTTGTTACAACTATCCATAAGTGATGATTTTAGCATGATTTATTCTTAATTCTATTTTTATCCTAAACTAGGAAAGCATGGAAATTACTGGCTAAAGGACCCCACTCCCTTGCCTGTAGATTTTTTTGGATTTTTGGAATATGTTTGAATACTTTTTCCCTCTAAGTCACATGCTCTTGCATCAGTATCACACCACCGCCACCCAATCTTCACTATGGAAATTATTATAGGAGGTGGGCAACTTGATAAGATGGTCTCATTGACCATATCCTTTAGAATCAACCTCCCACTCCCAAACAAATTGATGAGTTGATGGAAGAATTCGGGAGTAATTCTTGGGCTGAATTATGCCCTATTGAATCAAGTCTAGACCATGTCATGATTGTAGAGTTTGGCCCATCCAGAACCTTAAAGATGAACCCTTCTCTCTCGGCAAAACAAGAAGAACAATTGTGAAAAGTGTTAAGGAAACACCTAGATGCTTTTTCTTGGGAATATAAGGAAATTAAAGGTGTGCATCCATCGGTTTTTACTCACTAAATTTACATCAAGGAGGGATAAATCCTGTGTGCCAACCCCAGAGGAGGATGAACCCAACTATTAAGGACAGTGTGAAAGAAAAATTGCAAAAACTACTAGATGTAGGGTTCACATACCCCATTTCAGATAGTGAGTGGGTGTCACCTCTTCTCTTAGTTCATAAGAATAATGAGAAGTTGAGAATCTATGTGGATTACTAGGAATTAAATAAGGCTACAAAGAAGGACCATTTATCCTTTCCCTTCATTGACCAAGTCCTAGATGGCCTTGTAGGGAAGAAATTCTTCTCCTTCCTGAATGGATTTAGTGGATACAATCAAATCTAGATTAGCCCTGAAGAAAAAATAAATAAATAAAGGGCCTGGATGAAAACCTATATGAGGTGTCCGAGGCCAACTCTATGGTTGAAAACCTCTCTGAGGTAGCCCAAGAGAAAAAAAATAATAAAGATCCCTAGGTGAAAACCTCCCTTGAGGCACTTAGGGCAGGCATTCAGGTTGAAAACCTCTTTTGATGCAGCCTATGTGTCTCAATAAAAAGAGAAAAAGAAAGAGAGAAAAGAAACAGAGAACAAGGAAGAAGGTTATATCATATTTGCTAACCTTTCTTTTATTTTGCAGAATTCTTCACAGTGGAAAATTCATGGCTACATGCCAAGACCTACAAGCTATCATCCATTCCTCCATCCATACACCTCATATCCATCCTCTCCATTCATATTACTATCTTTGTCCACCATCCTATCATTAATAAATCCAAATTTCACCTCGTCTTTGTGATGATATAGGAAGGACCTGTATTGGTATAGGAAGGTCCTATAATGGTACATGAGTAGCTTGTGGAGCTACAAGAGGGAGATACGAGGAGGAAAAGGATCCAAAATACCAACCTGACTTTGAGAAATGATAAATAAGCTCCTCCTATGAATTTTCCAACATCCATCCATCACCCATCCACTCATTTCACTAAAACATTTCTCAAATTCTCCACTTTGTCCTACCTTAAGAATAAACACAGAAGTTAGTATTTTCAATTTCTACAGTGTCTACACTATTTCTCCATGAATATATCCATATCCTCATAGCTCATCACCATCTACCTCATATCCCTCATGAAAACTAAAGACTTCAAGGTGAGAAAAAAAGACCATTACAAGAAGAAACTCCTCTTGTAGCAGCCTGTGCAGCCACACAACAATCACTAATATTATTTTTTTCCACCACCAAAAGGGAGGATGAAGCTTTTTTTTAGTTATGAATAAATACCTCATTCTTAGGGAGGCTTCCCACCAGCAACAACAACTTGGATATCATAAGAGGCAACTGCAAGCACATAGTAAAAGTAACAGTCAAGGTAGCATCGAGAATGAAGACATGCATAGGAAATAAGTTAAAGAGCTCAACTCCCTTGATCATAATGATATATGATCTAGCTCCTGGATGAAAACCTTTGTAGTAATTCGATCCACATGTAGGCTTAGGTATGGCAAATCTAACCTCCTCCATCTGCATAAAAATGACAAAAAAGTGTTTTGAGCAAGAAAAGGTGTTTTAATAGGCTGGAGGTGGCCAATGAACTTGGTCACCCTCGATTGGTAAACTCAAGTGTGAGTTAAGTCACCCATGCAACATGGAAATATAAACTCAAATCTAAGTTTCATCCTTAAATAGTGGGGTGATAATCACGAGGAAGGAAAAATGATTACAGTTACTCGGGACAACATTCCAAAAGAGGAAACTTGTGTTTAATGCCAAGTCACTAGAGCACTCCAAGATTTTAACCAAAAGAGGATATTATGTGTTGGCTCGAATCCATGTGCACCATCACTCATTCAAAAAAATATTAGTGGAAGGATGATCTTGTGCATCGAGAAACCTAGAGTGCCACTGAGGAGATTCAAACCCTGCCTACAAAAAAGTATAGGAGAAATCTACAAGAAGACCTACAATTGCTAGAGGAGGGCAGAGAGGAGCTACAAGAGGAGTTGGGAGGAGAAAAAGGAGTCATAGTGGCTTGATACTATTAGGGTTCTATAATTTTTAGGATTAGTTGATGATTATCTATTTATTTTTCTTCTAGGAGATATTGTAAATAATGATTTTATTCTCCAAATTATTAAAACCTCAAAGAAAAAAGAAAAGGAGAAAAGAGAAAGAAAAGAAAAAAGAAAATAGGGGATATATAAAAAAAATGATATATATGTGAAAAAAACAAAATAAATGAATAAAAAGTTAGAAAAATAAAAAAACGTACGCCCCTACAACAAGCCAATCAAAGTTTCGCTTTCAAAATAAAAAAAAAAAGTCAAATTATAAGGTTTTTAACCTTGGTTTTTACTGTTTATTTGGTTTTTTGTGTTTTACGCTATGTAATAAAATGAGAAAATTGTTTATCACATATGAATAAAAGTCGTGTTGGAATCAATGGTGATGATAGAACCCACCCAGTTCTACAAAAAATGAGTGTTTTTGGCCCTCCTCGCTCTCCTGACAGTTAACATGGGGGGGGGAGGGGGGGCGGAACGAAAAAGTTATTTTCCACCAAAACCCCTTGCGCTAATGTGGTAGCACCTGTGAATTTCGGGGGGTCCCTTTTGAATACTACTATACTTCTTGCACCCCCCCCCCCCAAAAAAAAAAAAAAAAAAAATATACCACCCCATCTCCTGCCAACGGCTTGTCCCTCCGCCACTCCTCTCTTGCCATGTGTTTCCCCCTTAACCATTCATCTCCCACCACATACTTGATAACCCCCTACCACTCCACTGTCGCCACCTGTCCTACCAAGTCATCCCCCTCCATGCTATACACCTGTTGAACGTCCAAAAATTCTCGTGAAATACCAAATAGACATTATGCCATTAATTCCCACGGTCTATCCGTTTTGCAATTAACTTCTCCTCTCCACAGACAGTAATATTGTCATTATACAACCAGCATGACATGTTATAAAAAAAATCCCTGAAGCCAACATTCGTCCCTTTTAACATGACATTGATCCTGCAAATTACAGAAACAAACTACCACCAACTATCAGCCTTCTACAACAACCTTCTCCGTGCACAGTCGATAGTTTTTCCACCGCTAACCCTATTCTTTGGCCCTTTCTTTATCAAAATTTTCTTCAGTATTGTTCTTCTACTACCCTTCCTCATTTTTAGGATGTCAAATGTTAAAGGAAAGGGAAAGGCTATAGAGTCAAATCCCCTCATTCCCCTAGTCCAAGACTTTGAAAAATCACCCCTAATAGACACCTACTATAAGATTGCCAAGACCCAGCTCGAATTTGACTTATACGAGCTCCACAAATGGGGAAAGCAGAATTTCATGGACAAAAGTGATGACCTCAGTGTTTGGGAATCCTTTCTCCCTCAGTTTTTCTTCCCCCAAACTCACTTTTTCCCTGATTTCTCTTTTTGGTGCCATCTCCAATATTTTCCAAGTCAAAGGTATGTCCTAGCCCATAACAATGAAGTCCTTTTGTCCATTTCCCCTGAAAGTATTTGCCAGACCCTGCAAATTGAAGATCAAGCCTCCCATCATCCTTTTTTTGCTGATGTTTTAAGGGAATTGTATAATAAATTTACATTCCCTCAAAGAGCCCAAATTTTTTAGTGTTTCCTTCCAGAAAATGCTAAATTACCCTGGACAAGTCCCCCATATCCAGTCTCAATTTTCCCTAAAATTTCCAAGCATGTAATTTCTATGGTTACCCAATTGCTCGAGTACCAAAATGATCAGTGGGTAGATGAGTAAGATTTTTATCTATTTTTTTTTTTTTTTAAGTTAGAAAACAACCATCAACCCTTTTAAATTACATCCAGTTTCTTTCCAAATCATTCCATGACTAGTTTTTCAATTTCAAAGTAGAAGGTGTCTTTAAGTATCAGCCAGTCCTATTTTACCTTATGCTATATTATCAGTCAGACATGTTTAAGTTCCCTTTACAAAATACATATATAAAAGGAAACCCTTGCTCAGTGATTCACTGGATTTCTCTAGTTAGAAATAACTCAGAGCCTAGAGGAGTATTCTTTTACTGATTTTGTTGATAATTTTTTACATACCTCACTATGTTTTCTTAGCAGTGATCTAATCCCAAGGATCTCACCAGAGATAAAGGAATTTTTACACTTGTTAGAGCAATCCAAAGTTGGAGACTGGTATGTGTACCATAATTACACTGAGATTAGAAGTTATGTGTCAGAATTGCCTCCTTACAGGTTGCCAATATTTGTACCAGTTAGGATATTTACATTAGAGTACACTAGGAAAATGTTAAACATGGACAAGTTGAATTTTGTCTCCTACAAGAAGAAAGCACAGTTCAAGATGAAGGCTCATATGAGGCCCTATATTATCAACACCAGAACTACAACAAAGGAAGTGGATGCTATTCTAAGTCAGATGAAATTCAAGCTTAGTTTCTCTTGGTCCTTTGATCCCCTAGGCATCATTTCTAAGCTCATATTGGAATAGAAGAGTACCTCCTATGCACACACACCGAGGATTGAAATTGAAAAATATGCAAATCAGGAGGGATGGACAGAGGGCACTTTATAGGAAGCTAAAGAATAAGTGGTAAATCAATCATGTATGCAAACACTTCTTCCCAACGAAAAGGAGGGAAAAAGGGAAAAATAAGCCACATCCCCTACTGATTTTGACAACCAAGATGCAAAGTTTATAATTTTTAAAAGGTAAAAGACATACCCAACCACAACTCAAAAGTTAGATTCTTAAATAAATCCTCTATTTAAGCCTCAAGTAATTACTATTCAAGATGAAACTCCAGAGGAAAGGAACCAACAACAACCAGCCACAGTGATTTTGTCAGGAGCTCCTATCATTTCTTCTACTCAAATAGAAGAAACAGTACAATCACCTATTGCAGAAACAATAGTCTAACCTCTAATATCATCCAGTTCCCAAATTTCAATTCAACATAGTATATTTGCAAGATACAAGGATATTAAATTGAAGAATGAAGCATTGAAGGCTTCCACCTACTCTAAATTTTGGAAGCAGACAACTAAAACTCATCATATATTACTCTCTGCATTTGATTAAGAGAAAGGACAATTCCAAATGGCCTTCATGGAACCTTTAGTACCAGTCCCCAAGAGTGTTGAAGACTAAAAATCATCCATTTTATCAATTGATACCAACAAGATACATAAAATTGATCAAATCGATTTACACAAGTAGACATGGGAGTTGATTTCAATACTTTCCAGTTCATCCATGACTACTTCCAAATTACAATCATCTTTAAACAACATGAATTCTCAGTTAAAGATTGATAAGATGTCATCTTTTTCTAAGGACAACATGATCAAATCCCTAGAATATTTGATCATAAAGCTAGGACATGACCCTAAGGATATAAAATAAGCAGAAGAGCTCATAAAGAGAAAGGAGGTAGACATTCAAGCATTAAGGAAGCAACATAAGCTACCTTCCACAGAAAATCCTCAAGTTAAAGAAGTTTCCAATATATAAATGGAGAAAGAAAAATTATTTACTATAGTGGCTGAGTAGAATGCACAGATACAAAAGATGGAGCAGGGCATGGAAGCACTGTTGAAAGAAAAAGAACAGTGGGAAGCAGGAGGAGAATCTACATCAAGCATGGGTACAATAGCAGAAACTTCAAAAAAGACCATAGTTTCAAAGTCTATAGTAGAGCTTATCAGAGCTCTAAATGAATTGTCTTCAGTTCAGGCTGAGAAGGATAAACTAGTAGTTGCATTAACTCGAATGGTGGAGAATAAAATTAAAACTGACAATGCCTATTGTCATAAGTGAAGAAAAAGTAGAAGCTCATCCAACAGTTGTAGATATATGAGGACCAATCCTTTATCATTCAAATGATGGCAGAGGCTAAGAACAACATTTGGAGGAATATAAATGCCAAAATAACAGATATGTGGCCTTCAATTCATATTACTTTTGAGCAGGAAGAACTTGTGAAAAGAGTCAAAACAGAAATACAAAACACAAAGGCATATTTGGAGCGTAGACGGAAAGAGGCACAAAATATCATCAAGTTGTTGAATTCTAAGACCAAGGAGGAACTAGAAGACATGAACATTCTAGACATGACAACTACAGTCATGGAGGTTGAGAGGGTCTTAACAAAAAATAATTTGATGATACAACTAGAAAATAAATGCAATACCTTAAGTTGCAGTTCAGGAGGTTCAACAGAAAATTCACACTGCTACAAGAAAAAGGTTTACATACTATGATACATTCTAATTGAAAATTGATCCCATTAAAAAATACCAAGAACAATTGTGTAATATAGGTGTTGATGCTTCAAAATTTGTAAATGGCAAAGGAATTATTAGTGGAGAAGCATTCATACATGGAATACAATTTGATTTGAATATTCAACATGAAATCCACCACCTTTTTGTCAATAAGAAAACTTTTGACACTTATACCGAGGTGGATGAAAGGTTCAGAAATATGGTTAACTTTTCTATCCCAAGTGAAGAAATGTGGGACTGGTTGCTGGAGTTATTCGAGTGAAGTGTAATTGAAGTACATAATTTTTAACATCAAAGGAATAACATTTACAAAGAAATAGATATATTCATTACCAGATTCTTACATAACCTAAACAACACAACAAATTATAGTAGATTTTCCCATTTTCCTTCTTCTATATCTAAAATATTTGTGTCTTTAACATACATTATTTTGTAAATATATTTTATTTTGAAATCAGATTTGAGATGTAATAGTTTTCTATAAATATCTAGAAATAAGACATAGAAAAGGTTGGAATTCGTATGAAGAAAGAAGACCTTTTGATGTAAGATGAGCATGTACTGAAGTGATCAATTTCATTAATACAAAAAGTTTGTTCTAGGATTCCTGTGTTAGGAAATTGGTGATGTCTCCTCTCATGTGAAATTGTTATTTTCCCAGTTTTCCATATGTTTTTTTATCTCTATTGTTTAAAGAATATTAAGGGTTGAATTTGTTTAAATACACTCTGCTCTGGCTTATAAGCAATATTTATGTTTCACTCTGATATTAAATATAGAATTCATCCTAGCATGCTCTATTTCTTTGAATCTGAATATTTTCATCCCATTCACTCCACAAATGCTCTAAAGATCCAAAATCTTGCCTACCTTTTGTATTTGATCACCCTAATACTCATGAATCCATGCCCAATGGACTTTCCTTGTAGTTTTCAACCAAATATTTAGAAAACCAAACTCAGAACTCAATAACTAGCATAATATCTCAAAACAGAAATATAAAATCAAATAGAGGGAGCCCTCTCTAAAGCTGGAAGGGCTAGATCCCAGCTTTGCAAGTGGTTTTGTGGTTACCTCTAGGTTTCTCTCCACAACCTTGGGAAATTACAGAGTGATAACATATACTATATCAAAACCTTCATGCACATCCATAATTTCTCTGATAATAAGTAACTTATACCCTCCTTCTTTGTTTCTACACCCAATTCCATGAGAAATATGCTTGAAATTAAGAGCCTATAACAGTCAATTGATCAATAAGGGGTCGTTTTGGAAGTTTGTTGTGGTTAATAGAAAAGAAAATAGTTTGGTTGATATCAATTTGAGCACCCTTCTTCCTCACTGTTATCTCAAAATCAAGTCCTGATAGGCTGCTGGTCAGGTTGACTCTAAGTAACTATTTCAAACCAAGCTTTTGACTAAGGCTTAGCCTCCTTAGCCTGAGAGGGCTCTCTCAAAAAGGTTATTGATTTTGATTAATGATAAGATGGCTAACTCTTGTGGTGTAACAACATGGACAAATATAAAGGCTGGATAAGTATTACATAAGTTTCCATTGGGCCTATGGAGTCAATCATA
>APFE031668932.1:33488-70564 GCA_000404065.3 Pinus taeda
CCTATCTTTTGGAGGCCATCTAAAACTAGCAACTTAATCAAACCATGATGAAATAAAGAGGTTTCACAGTCCTCTTTCCTCAGCTGCACCTTGTCACACATCTTACTCAAACTGCGAAATAAATAAAATAGAATGTCTATGGAGACTTTCCTGGTAAAATGCAAGAGCAGTTTAAAATGGTAAGAATAAACCTTATTGTACCTTCCTTCACAGGTCAAATACTTCTATATGCAGGTGAGAAGAAGGGCATAATGTTCCTTGACATAATGTCTGGGCACTGCCTTTGTTAAATCTTCATTTACATATGCCTCTTTCAAAAACTCCTTACACAGATTCATATCAAATTTAAAGTTTTTAAACCATTCTTCTCGTCCTCTTGGGATCTCTGTTACAACAACTATTGCTTCTGGAGAAACCTGTATTTCTAACATGGCTACCTTTGAATTCAAACCAGTGAAATTTAGAGCAAATTCCTTAGTTACCTGTGCATGCCCTTCTTGTAGCTTTTTACAAAATTTCCAGCACCCGGCATCTTTGAACGCTTTCTTCACACCTTCATCTCTCAATGTTATGTCCAGGCCTTCAGGTTCATTCCTCTGACATTTGCCGGATCTGTGCTCTTTTCTCTCCATATTTTCCTTTGAGACCTTCACACCCAAATTCTAACAGCTCCGATCGGGATGATGGTTCAGCTCCTTTTTTAACTCAGCCTCGCTTGAAATTCAAAATAAAACACTTCACTACATAATCAGCCGACTGGTTACTCATGCAGCACTTACGACCATCATTAAGGTCTATGCACGGTAAAATCTCTTGGGAATGATATTCTTGTGCATATCAGCGATCTATTGGTGGAGTAGTGGCAATATGAACGTTCGGACATGATACAAAAGGTACACAGACTGACATGAGTAGACACAAATGCTGACTCACCTACGGACTTGACATTTCGGGAAAGATTCACTGCGAAATGCACGAATCCATGATTTCGCAGCGCTGTTAGTTATAATTTTTAATGATGCGCTGCGAAACTGCTTAGTCATGACGCGCTGCGAAACTGCTAGACCATGATTGCGCTGCGAAATGGGCAAATAAGACTGTGCTGCGAAATCGCTAAAAGACACGGTGACTTGGCATAGACAAGACATGACTATGGAATAATGATGGGTAGAGGAGAACCAATAGGAGTGGAGTATGATCTAAGTTAAAAAACCTTTAAAACTCCAAATCCTAAGTGAGAAAAGTAAAATGAAACCAACTTTAACACAGACCTTTGTCATCAAACTAGGATAGGTAATTAAATGCATCAAACTTTTAGTTCTAAGTGATAACACTCACTATTACCAAGAACTATGCCATTATTTCACCACTAAGACTATTTGAATTTTCTTTAATTCCACACCTACATAACATCAAGGACTAATAGAAAAGATATGAGGGGACGATTTAATAGAAGGGAACTCTTAGACACTAGGAGAATTCACCAACACCCTCCTGTAGTTGACATCTTTAGAAACCAACAATGGTTGGGATTCTTTGAGATGCTAAAGGGTATGCTGATGATCTTGCCCATGAATTTTCCATGGAATTACACTCTTAAGAGGAAGGCACTGCAACAACTATTGTCAGAGGTTTGGCCATCTCTCCCAGTCCCGAAACCATCAACAGAGTGACTACGTTGCCTCTAGGAATTAGATGGAGCAAAGAAGACAAGAAAGTGTCACAACTAGGAAAACTTCTTCCTTTCAAAAGAGTAGTCTGTAGAAGAAAAGAATGGAGTGAGAAGAAAAGTTTGCCTTACCCTTCGGATGAGTTAGCTTACCATATATTTAAATAAATATCTTGTGGAGGGAGATTAATTTTGGTTTATTCCTACCACTTTAGGCTGCTCTAGGAGGTGAGATTCAATGAATAAATACCCCTTTCACAAATACGTAGTGCCCCTCATTTCCTTCTACAGTAAATCATGGAGATGAGTTAGAAGGTAAGGGAAGGAAAACACAAACATTTAGCTCACCATGGCCTCATCAAATTGATAGTGATAGATGCTTTGAACCACTTGAAAATCTGTGTCACATGGAACAAATTTTTGGACATGGATAGGGAGACTTTCATAGAAACACAAGCCGTCACACTAGGAGAGACTCCAACCTCTAGTATTGGAGGAAGGGAAGGAAAAACAAAGGAAGAAGAAGGAGCAAATACAAAGGAGGAATAAACAACAAGAACGAAAGAAGAGGGGAAAATATAGAGGAAAAAGAGGCAAGAGAGACAAAGAAAGGAGAAGTATAGATGAAAGGAATAGAGGAGGAGAAGAAAGAATATGCCTTGAGGAGACTCCTCCACACCCAAGGAGCATAAGACACTAAATAGGAAGTAGCCGCAACCTTATCTACATTGGGCACTCCCTTCAAGCCCAAGAGGAAGAAATCTATACCAAGTCAAATGTATTTCAGAACCAAGAAGAGCACTAGAATTAGACAAGAGAAGTCACAAAATCCTACGAGGGTTCCTATAATTATTAATGAGTCACCATGAAAAAAGAAAGAAATAGGACCTGACAAGGGAAAAATTAATGAGTTCAATCCTAAAACCAAAACCAAGTCACCCATAGCACCTGCGAGTAGGCGTACCACTAGGTTTGTCACCTTCAAGAATCCAAGAACACAATCTACCTTTGAGGAAGAGGAAAAAGAGAAGCTATAGGAGGATCAGGGTTTGGTAAAAGAGAGACATGGTTTAGTCTAGGAGGGGTAGAATCTGCTATAGAAAGGGAAAGGGAAGCTACATGAGCACAAGAAAGACTAAAATGAGGAATCCACCACCTCAAATATTATTGGAAAATACCTACAGGAGCTTCAAGAACCTATCCCACAACCTAGATTGAGCTTCTACTACAAATTCATTGAAGAAGCTTGAAGGAGTATCCCTGAAATATTTGCAATCCCACTTCTTTATGAGTTGGAGATAGAGAGAGGTAGAAACCACTTGTGGATGAAAATTTCTAAATCTAAGAACTTAGAGGATGCAAGTCTCATGGAAGAAACGTTTGTTGAACTGCACAAAGAGTTAAGTGAGTTGAGAATGAGAGAGTCTATGATGTAGGAGCAACTACAGGTAGAAAACATGAGGTTTAGAGAGAGGTTGCAGGAGAAGGAAACACAACTTTCCACCATGGAAAGTCTCTCCATGGAAGCATTGCAATGAAAACAAACATGAAATTCTTATGTCCTCTTTCTTGAAGAATAGTGGCTACCTTTCCAAATCAAAACTTTGCACAATATGAATCTCTGCTTTTTCAGGACTATAGACAGTTCATTGAATTTTGCAGCCAAACTAACATGGAAGACAAATAAAAATTGGCTTAATTTTACATGCACAACCCCACTTTGACAAATATGAACTTTTTTGATCCCAATTCAAGATTGGGAAATATGCATCTGATGGCTTTAGGATCCTGGATGACACATGAGGAGACAAGACCTAAGGAGGTGAAAAGGCTAATGGAAAAGGAGGAAAATGAACTAATATATATCGGGGTAGAGATAGTGAGCCCAAAGGATGTCATTAGCAATCATAGCCTCATCTCCAATGATGTTGCTTTAGCACCCAAATACAATGCTACCCAAGAGAAAGGCATTCTACACTTTAAAGACACATTCAGGATGTTGGGAACAGAAAGTCTGCAAGATTACCAGAGGAGATGGCATGCCTTACCCCACAATCTACAAATAAGAGAATATCACTCTCCTAAAAGGCTAAGGAATGCCTCGAAAAAAACACCATTATACAAGAGGATCATGCAGAGGATGAAAATGAGGTGGATAGGACTCAAGCTTAGTCCACCCTTACTGCTAGGCTTACAAGAAGGAAGATATGAAGGAGGAGAGTAGTAGGAGTGGACAAAGATAGAGAGGAATGCAAGTTTTTACCCCCAATAGGGCACACCATCTGAGGAGCCTTGGGATGTTAGGGAGGCCACCAAGGCCATGAAAGAGTTTCACATGGATGACTGAGTTACTCATTAGAAGAGCAACACCTTCAATAGGGGGTGATGATGAGTCCCACCAATAGTTACATTTTTAAGATAAATATGCCATCCTTCAACCTTAAAACTATCATTCTCTTACATTAATTCAATTTTTTTGTCATATTATGCTTAGTAAGAGGAGTAAAAGAAGTTTTCCATAGTATGTGGCCTAATATGGTTTAATTTTAGGAAAATGAAGCCTTTTTTAGGCTATTACTATGCAAGGGATTGATGGAGACAACTAGGAGAGAATATAGGGGTTTTTTTCACCTCCTTAACTCTCTAAACTCAGCTTAGAATCATAATATCCTCTCTCACAAGTTCGATTTCATTGGGAGCGGAGTGACTCCTAGTCCAAGTGAAGACTAAGAGGGACAAGATCCACCATTTTATACATCAAGGAGGGAACTAATCCTACATTCAAGGGAGTTGCTTCAACTACCCTTTCTATAAATAAACTAGAAGAAGAGTTCATTAGGATTCAAAGTTTTTGTTCAACCAGGTGTAGCTATTGAGCTTAACGCTTAACATTATTATTTTCAATTTTTATTTGATGTATTAGAGTTGCACTTTTTGATAATGAGAAGTTGGATTTCAAGATGCATCTGAGTTAGTTTAAGAGGGGTGAGATCCTTGGGTTTGGGCCCAACCTAGAGGCTTTGGTCCCTCTTCTTTTACTTATGTTTCTTCTTGATTCCAAGTATTTCATAGTTTCTTACATTTAAGTAGAGATTAATCAATAAAAGTCTATGGTTGCAACCTCTACATCACCTCTCTTGTGGGATAATTAGTGGAAGGGTTCCCAACCACAACCCAAAAATATTGTGTTTATGATTTCTTGGAAATTGATTAGTGTAGTTGTCATGTTTTAAATTTTCTTTATGTAGCATAGAAGTAAGTTTAGTTATTATATCAATGGTATTGCATGAATTAGATGTTATTTAAATTCAAATCATCTTTTCCATAATACTTTATTTCATTTTGTTAATGATAAATGGATCCATTCATGTGATTGATTGCAGGCCTAGTTGATCTCCAGGGAAGGGCACCTTGAACACTTCCATCCTAAGCTCCTTCATCTTCTCCTTCCACTTCCAAACTATGTACTAAAACCCTATTTTATAGGCCATTCTGCCTTGTACATCAAGAGCACTCATCCTAGGGAAAGATAGGCCTTCGAGAGGTATTGAGATTGGCTAGGGGCTCTAACCAACCTTCCTCAATTTTGTTCAACTTCCGTCCACCTCTCTATACCCTCAAGACAACATTTTCACGTTCAAAAATTGCTTGGATGCCCTTCTGTATAATTACAGGTCTCCTGTAGCAATCACCTATAGAAAACCTATAGTAACATTTTCCTTCATCAGTTTTGGTATTGACTACAACATTGAGTTAGCATAGATGCATAGTGACCCCCAACTGTTATTTTATGATTAGGGAAAGATCCTAGGCCACTCCAACCCTTCCTTTTCTTCACTACAAAAATAGAGTAGAGGTAATTTCTTTATCATGCAAGTAGGTTAGTGATTTATAAGCAAGTGTGAACTAGGTAGATGGTAATGTTGAAGCCTCAAAAATCACTACAACAACATGGGAGAAAACCACCCGGTTGGGGACTTGAATACCGTCTCTTTTCCATTTAGATTAGTGGCTCTGACTAGATATAATGGGACCGGTTTCCCAATAAAAATGTGATAGGATGGATAGGGTGTTTGATTGCTAAAAGTAAGTGATAGATGGGGTGGCTTTTCAACTAACACACACACACACACACATAACCTATCTATATACTACCTGAGAATTTACTTTTGCGATTGACAATGATGATCTTTAGTACTTGACAATAAAGATTAACCAAATACTAAAAGAAATGAAAAAGCTTTTGAAGTAATTATTTTGATTAAATAGTTAATCAAAATAATTTATAAACATATATCACATCAAATATCATCTAAAAACTTTCTCATCAATGAATTAAAAAATAATAGTGCTAGTATGTTCAAAAGTGAATGGATACAACACTGTATGAAAAAGATACATATAAACAATATAATAAAATGGTTGTTTAATTCATGAACGAATAAATACACAAAGATAGAAGTACCTGATGCATATCAGTCTACTCATAAAGTAAGTAGCTCCAGTCCAGTATTTCTTATTAAGATAGTTTGAAAAAGTACAAAAGTGCAATCTTTTGTAAGCCTTCTTCACAAACTTTCAGGACTCTGATCCAAGGATTCTACCAAGATAAACTTTAAAGAACAAAAGTGCAAGCTAATAAAGAGTTTCTTTAGAAAATTATGGACCCTTTACTAAAAGACATGAAATGGTTTATATAATAAAATATAAGTACAAAAATAGGCATTGCATGAAGTTCTGAGGAGGTTTAAACAACTCTCCTTAAAATAAGTGACAAAATTATATAAAAGACAAATTATTGAAATGACTAGTTCTAGCATGAAACTGTATCTACTCTTTCATTTGTTGTCTGAGCTGATATATATCCATCATCGGCTTGAGTTCAAGAGGCTATTTCATCCTTGTGTGCATTTGGTCGGTATAGACTGCATCTAAAAGGAAAGGCAACATGTGCATGGCTGAGTCATCTAAGAAGCGTAGTACTAGCCATTGACTGTGTGGATTTACTAGATACCTCCAATACACTTCCTAGTCTAGTTTTGTAAGCTATTTAATTGCTTCTTCTTTTTTCATGGAAGTTTCTTGCCATTTTGTTTCTAGTGCTCTGGTATTGGGAAGACTCCCAGGTGGGCATTCTTGTATCAGGTTGGAATTATGTAAATTTTCATTGACGGTCTCAATGATTTTTCTTGTAGCATCAGTTTCTCTTGTGGCTGCCATTTCTTCTTGTTTTAGCTTAATATCCCAACTAGTGAAGAGGATATCTTTGTGAGATTCCTCTATCCCGGGGAGATCTACTATCCTTCCTTTTGGAGTATCTTTCCATGAAATGTGTCCTAAAATTTTCACATCAATCTCATTGAAAGTGACCCTCATATCGGATACTCGATTCATTAGTGAATCATTTTCCTTGCACATCGGATTGATGATTGATAGACTCTGACAAAATGTTCCTTATTTCTTTGAAAACAAATAAGTTAGTTCAAGTGCTTCTTTGACAAAATCTTCATTTTTAGGAATATATTTCAATTGTTCCACAGAAAATTGCAGTTGTTGTATCTGAGCATCTTTGGTACTTGTCTCTGCTTGATACTGGAACTTTAACTAATCAAAGTTCTGCTGTAGTAGTGCCATTTTTTCTTTCATTTGATGGTCTACATTATGCTTTTCTTCAGACAACTATTATTGTAATTGCTATATCCCCTCATCTTTCTCCCTTACTAGTTGTTTGACCTCCACTGCCTTATCTATAGTGGCATATGCACAAGCACCTGCAAACTATGATAGTTTGGTCAAGTTATCTGAAGGATCCATCGGGGTATCCTTCGAAACGACATCCATTGGCTCATTATCAGGACTTAACACCGAGGACTGCTCTATTTTCCTTTTATTCCTCTATCTTTTCACCACAACCCAATGTTTTGGACTGTAAAAGACATCAAGAGGAGCAATTTCCTCTACTCTGAGAAAAAATTCTATTGAGGGGAAGGTCGAGATGATTTCAATCTCTTTTGTGGCAAACAATTTTTTAGTAGCTCTATTAGTGAGTGAGCCTTGTTCAGTATTTTGGGGTGTGTTGAGTATGTTTTTTGTTTCCACATTTTTCTCCCCTTTCTATCCTTTGAGTTGTCGATCAAATTGTTTCCATGCCTCATCCAGTTGGTTTTTTAAGGGGTCCTCCTCTGTGTATACTTTAGTGGAAACATCTTCCACTTCTTTATCTGTTGAGGCCTTTTCAAATTCCTTCTAAATGTCCTTTTCAAGAGTCTTTTCTGGGATTTTCTGTGAATCATGCTCTGGTTCATGCTCTGAGTCTTGTTTTGAATTCTGGATCGATCTCTACTCTGAAGACTGTTCAAAACCCTGTTCTGATTTCTCTTCTCAATTATGCTTAGAATCATGTTTTGAGACCTTCTCTGAATCATGCTCATAATCATGTTCTGGGCCTTTTTTCAAGCTGTGGCTTGGGGTTTGTTCCTTTTGAGTATTTGGCTTAGGTATTTCAAATAGGTCCAAAGGGACCTTCAGTAACCTTTTCCTCTTGTACTGGTGGAAATGGGCCAAATCTGGTGGATTGAATCTCCGAGTAGCCAGATGTTGGACTTGTGAAAATATCTCAGCTAACTCAAATAAATCAGCAAAATCATCTTCCTTATGTATGAATTGCCTTATTTTAACTGACGCAGTGAAGTCATGTGCGACTTGATTGGGGTCATACTTCCTACCAGGAATGGTAGCGAGCTTCAAACATAAAATGTGTTCGATTTCAAGCACAACACGCTTGAAATAGTGCAATGCATACACACCACATTGGAGGGGAAAAGAAGGCCAAAGGAATTTTTTGGAATCTTTCAAGGTTTTGGTTATCACATCCCCTACAGTCTGGTAAGAAATCCCCTTGGAAAGAAGCTTATCAAGTACATACCAAGGGAGGATATGAGGGGGTGCTATGCTTCCAAAGACTCAGACATAAGTAAACAACTCTTCTCCAAACCACCTAGCTACTAGTACAATATCAATCTTGGCCTCATCAGATAACCTTGGGGCCTTCTTGTCAAAAAATGCTTGGTGGATGGGTAACATAATTCCTTGGCAGATTTTGTAGAAATGGGCTTGGTAATTAGACTCCCACATAATTTTGTGATATATCTGAATGGGGGTAGGCTCTTGAATAGTCCATTTCCACCCCATATTTGGAAAACTAGTAGTGAAACAGGCTACATCCATAATATAGGAGCTCATAAAAATGGTGAGACTGTTCTAGTAGTAACAAACCACTTTTGCCTATGTAGAGATATAAAAAGGGTCTCTTTCACCTCTAGTTACCTCACATTAATATGTCAATCCGGGAACGTCTGGTTATTTCAAAGAGTGTCTCAGTCTGAGGCTTAGCACTTGTTAGAGTAATGCTTGTAGTACAGCTATTTAAAAGCTACAAAAGTAAATCAATGCGTATCTACAACATAGCTACTTCAAAAGACTAAATCATACCAAGCATTGCATCAGCCAAAGGTTTGGTAGCAATAACCCATCCTTTTCATAACTGATGAGAATAGATCTGAGGTCTGGGACCTAGGTGGAAGATGTTGGGGTTCACTACAGCCTGAGATCGTCCTTAATGAATATAAATGAAACAACAAGTAAAGGAAATAGCAATGAAATATAACAACACATCAGCGAAGGGTTTAGTAGCAATAGCCCATCCCTTTCATAGCTGATGGGAGCAGATCAGAGGTCTGGGAGCCAAATAGCAAATGCTGATGCTCACTACAGCCTGAGACTGTCCTTAAGAAACAAAAAATTAGCAATCTGGAAATGTAACAGTAGTTGAAATGGAACAACAACTAAAATGGAACAGCAAATAAATGGAACAACAACTAAATGGAACAACAATTCAGAAATGGAACAACAACTCAGAAATGGAACATCAATTGAAATAAGCAGTAACCAAGTTCCTCAAGCTGTGAATATGTTTAATCACTCCAGTCAAAACATCAATCATTTAGTCGTCAAAGATGTACACATACTATGGAACAACACTACTGATTACAACCCTAGAAACACAATGTGCTTAATGTGCTTCTGTTATTGATCTAAATAAACACATACGATTGCATCTCAAGATGAAAATAGTAACATTCAATAATCATATGAAATTAGAATTTTCAAGATAATTGTTATAATGCTAAAGCACAATCGTAATGAACTCTGTAATGGAGTGACAGTATCTTGTAGAGATTAATCAACACTTAATGGATTGGTAACATGATACAACGTCAATATAAGATTTTAGTTTGCAGGAACATTAAACAAGTTAAACATAACAGAGCATGTAATATAACGTTCATAAAACACAACAGATTACCAAATTACGCCTATGAACAAACCACACAGAAACCACACGTAATGGTACAAGAGCAAGTGTCCTCCAGGGCCGGGCCCTTAGCCTTCAGGGGTACACCGCTTAAGATTGATCTAGGCTCAAAGATAAAAGAGTAACCAAATCTGTATTAAGGCATGAAATAAAATTACAGGAATTCAAGTCTTCAATAGAACATAAAGATCATATTCCTGATCTTCCTTAAAAGAAATTACATAAAACAGTCCTCTCGCTAGCCAACAATGCTATCCCTTATATAAGGAAGATGGCGGAGATATCTAGATACAAAAAATAGATAAAATAGTGATCCCTTAGGATCTTAGATCCTGAGGGATTCATAGATTCGTTAATCCTGCGTTACTTCTTTCCTTTTCTGTTCCGTGCTGGTATCTCTACTCCCTTTCTTGGGTTGATCCATTTTGATCTGTGTTGCTTGCGGTCTCCCATCAAAGGGACAGCAGTTAGCTCATCCTTGTCTTTTTCCTTGGAATGGCCACCTTCTGTTTTCCCTTCCTCCTGCACATAAGAATGACAATTATCAGTGTTTCCTATTAATCTCTTGTGTTTCGTTATAAATCTTCATCATTATCTAAGTTTCTAATGCAAAAGGCTTTTAAGTTCTAGTGAAAAGATACTAAAATAACCATCGGAACATACCTTCCTTGATACTCCACATACTCCCCAGCTTACCCTTTTTCATGGCCTCATGAAAACATTATAGTTGACACGCAAAGCAGTGAGGGAGTAGGCTGGAGATGGAATCTCGTGTGGGGGCCTACATCCATGATGCGAAATTAGATGATCAAAGAAATGGTTTGTCTGGCCCTCGGGCATCTCATACAGGGCTTGGTATCCGGGTGCAGGATGCCAAATGATTGGACTCTGGAACCTATATCCTAACTAGGATGGCCCTGCCCTCAAAACAATTTCGCCATAGAGGGGGAATCGATTAGCGGCAAGCTTAAAATTCTCATACTTAAATGGCTCCCTGAGCTGAATGTTCGGATTAGATACTCGATAGCGAAATTTAGCTTCTTCAATGGCATGGTCTTTAATGAAGGAAAAGAATTCAAGCCCCTACCGAATGATTGCTTCATACATGGGTCCTAATGCTTCAATCACTCCTGGAGCCCTCATGAGATTTCTATGTCTCCTCCATAACTGTTCTGGGTCTCTAGGCTCAGCTCTTACCCATAGATCTAATCTGTTTTCTTGTCTCTGAAAAGCATTGTAGGCTTTAAGCCATTTAGTTTGATTGACTGCAAATGAAATAAATGCTTGCAATTGAATATCCCCAACAAAAGGGCCAGGGTTCAGCTCGGTCTCTTGTTCTAGTACAAGGTTATGTAAGTAAAATTCACACAATAACCTTTGCACTTTTACCCCATAATGTTTACAAAAATTTATAAAATCATTTATAGTATTAATTTCTATGGGAGCACCTTCCTTAACAGCCTTTATTTTCAATTGTAAGTACCTTTCCATTAGAAATAGGGCATAGTTCTTGGCAGGGGTTCTACATGCTAGGACGTCATTGTATAGAGAACACAAGGTATCCATATGTTTAATAACTACATCTAATCTACGGGTTACCTTGGCAACTTTCTCTTGTTCCTTTCGCTGTTCTTCGAAATATTGGCTTTCAGATAGCTTGACGTTCCTTAGCTGCTGCTGTAATTCTTCATATTTTTCTCGGGGGACCGTTTGCTCCCTGAGCTTTTCTGCTTCTTTCTGGGCCTGCTTCAAATGTTAGTGAAGGGTTCTTGTTTTCAGGTCCTTCTTCCATGCATCCATGGAGGCCGGGAGCTTTACTTGAACTTTCTTATTGCGTTTCTTTGAGTTTATAACCCTTATTACTCCCAAAGGTGGTGCCTTCGTCTGAACCATCTTATCATCTTTTTCAATTTTAACATGGACTCCAACCCACTGTTGTTCCTTTTCAAATGGAACAGCAGTCTGCTCTTCTGCTTCAATTGGAACAACAGTTTGTTTTTCAGCTTCATTTGGAACAGCAGTTTGGCTTCTGTCAGGGTTTTGAGCAGTGGGACGACTTCTGGTCCTCCGCCTCCTGCTCTTAAGGGATCTTATTGGTGTGGTCAAACCTTTTCTTCCTGAGGTCCCTTTCACCCTTTGCCTTGCTTTTAGAATCCTAATCTGCTGGTGAAGCTTGACTATTATGTTTAACAATGTCCACTTTTCCCTTTGTAATTCCCTTATTTCCATCAACTCCTCATAAAGAATAGGAGGCTACTAGCTGTGGGTTGGACTGTGGCTAGCTTCCTGGTTTTCTCCTTGAGGTGGTTGTTCTGGGGTAAGAACCTTGCTTGGCTCCGTTATTTGTTGGGCTAATCCCTCTTCTGCCCTTATTTCCTCCGAACTTTCCTCTGGTGCCTTAGGAACGGGCTGTTCCTGCTCAGCATTTTCTAATATCTTCTCATTATGAACGGACAAATTTTCTACTTCCGCTTCTCTGTATGCAATTCCTTGGGTGCGTCTTTCTCTTGGGTTTTCTCTACAGCCTGGAGGTTGGATGGACTCAGGGGTTAGCCATATTCGCCCATATTGGCCAAAATGTTGGCCAATTCATCTTCCCCTAACGGGTCTTGTAATGGGCTTCCTTCCTGCTGTTCCATTCCTTCCTCCTGCTCGGACTGCTCAACTTCTTTCTTCTCGTCTCCTTCCTCTTCAATCTGCTCATCCTGTTCTTCTTCTCTCTGCAGATTGCTCTGCCTCCTCTTCTTCTTCTTCTATTTCTGCCTCTGCAGACTGCTCTTCTCCCTCGACGTCTTCTTCTTCTGTCTCTGTTTCTGCAGACTATTCTTCTCCCTCGACGTCTTCTTCTTCTGTCTCTGTTTCAGCAGACTGCTTTGTTTCCTCGTTGTTTTCTTCTTCTGTCTTTGTTTTCGCAGTATTCTCTTCTCCCTCATTGCTTTCTTCCTCTGTTTCTGTCTCTGCAGACTGCTCATCTTCGATTTCTATTTCTTGGCTCATGCCTTCCTGGGGCTTCTCCAGTGCTCCTTGCAGCCCTGCGAGCCTTGCCGACTTTCTGCGTTTTTCTGGTTGTTCGAGTGTACTAGCATCATGCTTCCGTTTTTCGGGTCGTTTTTCAGGTTGTTTTTCAGATTGCACTTCTGTGCAAATGTCCTCTCTAAACGTTGGGGTGTGCTATCAACTCGTTTTCATTTTTTCGGGCGTCCAGATGTGGCCGTCCCTTTATTGATAATAGCAATTAGTTCTTCCCAGCTGCTCTACTGCTGGGTGAGACTATAATTCACTATAAAGCGAATTAATCCGTGGTGGCTAACAATTGATTCTACGTGTTGTGCCCTTTTCATACTTCATGCGAAATCATGCAATAGTGAATTCA
Organism: Pinus taeda; assembly: GCA_000404065.3. NCBI lineage: Eukaryota > Viridiplantae > Streptophyta > Pinopsida > Pinales > Pinaceae > Pinus > Pinus taeda. The sequence goes on from APFE031668932.1 coordinate 46,905, forward strand.
ATAATGCAGGTAAATTCATAGAACATTTTTGTTTTAAGACAACTAGGAGTTTAAGATGTCGTGGTCTTACCACGTCCTTTCTGCCTTCACAAGTGATGTAGCTCTGTATGATTTTTTCCAATTCCACCCATGGCTCACCTAGCATTGCTGGTAGTACCCCCTTTCCTCGGATTGTCAAATTCTAGCCCTTGTCCTGAAAGATTTCAAAAATCTTCTGCAACCTTTCCTTCTTTATTGTCCATACTGGTCCCGTGGCTGGTAGTCCCATGACTCTTGCTATTATGTCGTCGGTGACTGTTATTCACCTTCCTCTTACTGTGGAGTATTCTTCCTATAGGTTCTGTAAAAATTCTCTCGCTACTGTTTCATTAGACTCCTTCAGGTGGTTGAGATAGGTCAACCATCCTGCTCTCTTCAGGATTCTTCGGGCTGCAGCCGAAATAGTTAATGTTTGCGGTTCTCGGTAGACTGACCTTCCTCCCATAGTTTCATTGCAAATTCTAAAAGGAACAACAGCTGTTTGTTGAAACACAGAGAAGCTGGTGGCGTATTCTTTGTTCAAATTCAAATGAAACGACGTATGCAATGGAAATAGCTTCTAACAGCAGCTCATGCAGAAGAAAACAAAAATAGCAAATGATCATACCGTTGAGCCGTGTTGTGCTCGAGTACAAAATTTTCTCGAATAACAGACTGACACGTACTCTGGGGAATGATGAGGTTACCTCCCCCCCCGCAATGTGATAGGTTTTCCCAGCCATCAAATAAAGGAGTAGTCTCTGTCCTGCCGCGAGGTCTTTATGGAACAACTTATGGAAATATGCCATGTTCGCAAAAACAACCTATTACTGAAATCGAGGTAGAAAGTTAGATCACTTTTAATACGTAAGGGACTGCGGTGATTTGATGGAAGTTCGGGGATAAGACATTTGCCATAAATAGCGAGTCTCATGCGGTCACTGTCACTAGCTCCGTAATGATTGGCGATAATATATAGTTATGCGCTATATGGTTGGGTAATTATATAATTAATTATCACGTCATAAGAAACAAGAGGATGTAATATCCTTACCTATTGGTGTTAAAATACGACTTCAATACCATTAACAGTGCTCTGTTGCCGACAGGTGTCCATAACCTTGGCAGAGTTTTTTATTTCGCCCCTGGAACCATAGTCCTTTGTGTATGCTAGGAAGAGTTATATAATGTCAAACTGTAGGCCACTATGCTGGCTTGGTGACCATTTAGTCATAATGCCATTCACGAGGGAGGAGTGAATAGTGGGCAGGCCGGCTTGTGGTGAGACCTCCTGTTCCAAGGGTTATTTATTTTGATATACCTTTTGGACCATTTCCCAGGTGTGGTGGCCCTAGTGGGAATGCCACTTCGCTTCCATCCTGATGATCATGGTAGGTCAGCTCGTAATGAGACTTCCTATCCTGCAATTTGACAATTTTTAGAAATCCTGTTTTGCTTCCTTCTTTTTTCTTCTTGTTTTAATAGAGATCCTTTCCTGTTTATACACAAAGGGTGGTTCAACACTCCTTAAGAGTAGGAATGGTGAAAGACGTCTTAATATCCCAATAGAAAGGTATAAACCCTTTGATCTTATTGCCAAATGATAATCAAAGTATGTTAAAAAAAGAACCATCATGATACAGATAACCAATTAGAACGGAGTTAGTAGAACAATGGCAACAAAATATGATAAATAAGCATATCTTTCCCTGCGTCCTTTCGCCAATTCAGGGCAGTTTCTTATAAAGATAGCGATTTATGATTTACTTATTTCTGTATGCTGTGTTTTTGTTTCCATCACATAAGTGCATAGTTTTATTCCAAAAGACTCGAAAGAACATTAGCAATAAGCATCCTTAAGAAGGGACAAGCTATTTCAAAATCATATGAGTAGTGCTTCTTTCAAGGAAGGGCACACATAGTTCACAGATGCTGTTCGTTTGAAGAAAGGAACAGTAGAAGTCGACGGTGCTATTCCTTGAAAAGGAACAGCAAAATCAAACAAGTGTTGTTCTTTCGGAAAGAGCCTGGTAAAAATCAAAAAGTGTTGTTCCTTCTGGAAACAACAAAAACACACAAGTGCTGTTCCTTTTGAAAAGGAGCAACAAAAATCACAAGTGTTGTTCCTTTTGGAAAAGGAATAGCAAAAATCACGAGTGCTGTCCCTTTTGGAAAAGAAACAGCAAAAATCACGAGTGCTGTCCCTTTTGGAAAAGGAATAGCAAAAATCACGAGTGTTGTCCCTTTTGGAAAAGGAACAACAAAAATCACGAGTGTTGTCCCTTTTGGAAAAAGAACAGCAAAAATCACGAGTGTTGTCCCTTTTGGAAAAGGAACAACAAAAATCACGAGTGCTGTCCCTTTTGGAAAAGGAACAACAAAAATCACAAGTGTTGTTCCTTTTGGAAAAGGAACAACACAAATCACAAGTGTTGCCCCTTTTGGAAAAGGAACAGCAAAAATCACAAGTGCTATTCCTCTTGAAAAAAAAGGAACAACAGAAGTAACAAAACATGTTGCAAAGATATGTACAAAATAATTCAAGAAGTTATATACAAATTGTAAGGAAAAGTAAATTTCTTAGTGAGTTACAGGGGAAGACTTGTCTTCCTCCCCTAAGATCTCCATATCTGAATCTTGGCGTAGTTGTTGGCAGAAATACTCCTGAGTAAGTGGTTTGCGATAAAGATGGGCTCAATGGCCATTTGCCTTGAAGGTATATCCAGAACCATCAATAGTAATCAGGGTAAGGGTCCCATTGTCATGCACTTTCTGAATTTCATATGGTCCCAACCAACGAGTCTAGAGTTTCCCGGGGAAGTCCTGAAATCTAGATTCATATAAAAGAGCCTAGTCTCCTTCATGGAAGACTCTGTTTTTAATGAGAGCATCATGCCATTTAGCTCTCTGTTGTTGTATCAGGGCAGTGTGTTGGAGTGTAGAGAGCCTAATTTCATCCAGCTCATTAATTTGTTGTAGTCGATTAGTCTGTGCTTCAGTTAAGTCTAAACCAACTTCTTGTGCTGTTCGTAATGTCTGGATTTCAAATTCTATAGGAAAGATAGGTTGTTTTCCGAACATTAACTGGTAAGGTGAGTGACCAGTGGTGCTTCTCCATGTTGTTCTATAAGCCCACAGTGCTTCTGGTAGTCTGGACAGTCGCATCTATGTGATGCAACTGTTTTTCTTAGCATCATTTCTATTATTTTGTTGCTGCTTTCTACTTGCCCATTTGCCTGTGGGTGATATGGGGTGGTAATTTTATGCTGAACATGATAATTGTTGAGTGTTGTCGATATTCTGTTCCCAGCAAACTGTGGCCCTCCATATGTAATTATCTCTCTAGGGAGGCCATAGCGCACAAATAGATGGAGCAGGAACTGTATAACAGATTCTTCTATAGTTCTGGGCAAGGCCTTTGCTTCAACCCACTTGGTGACGTATTCTGTTGCCACCAAAATGTATGTTTTTTGGTTTGATGGTGGGCTGATTGGTCCCACGAAATCAAGAGCCCAACGCTCAAATGGTTCGATGACTAACTCTAGTTTCAAAGGCATCTCATCCGAGTGACTAGGGTGTCCCTCTCTCTGGCAACTGTCACCTGCTTGGACAAATTTCTTTGCATCTTTAAAAATTGTGGGCCAATAATGCCCTATGTGTAATACTTTATGTGCAGTCCTGCGATCAGCGAAATGTCCACCACATGGTTGGTCATGGCATGCTTTCAATATATCAAAAATTTCATCTTGTCTAACGCATCTCCTGATTTGCATGTCTACCCCTATGTGAAATAAATAGCCCCCAATCCAGGAAAATTTGGTACCTTCGCTGGACAATTTGTTTTCGCTCATTAGGGGTTAGATTCTTTGGTAATTTACCTACTGCTAGGTAATTGGCGACATCAGCATACCAGGGTGTTTGAACAGCAACAACAAAGAGATGCTCATTTGGAAACTGATCTTCAACTGCTGCTGCATCGACTGGTTTTAGCATTCTTGAGAGGAAATCAACTACTGGATTCTCTTTCCCGGGTCGATCCTTGATTGTAATATCAAATTCCTGCAGTAAAATCAGCCATCTAGTTATTCTGCCATTTGTGACAGGCTTATTTGCTAAATATTTTATAGCAGAATGATCTGTGTACAAGATAACAGGATATCCAGTGATGTAATGTCTGAATTTATTGATAGCATGTATAACAGCTAGAAATTCCTTCATGACAAGCTTATAATTTAATTCAGCAGGGGATAGATTTTTGCTAATGTAATAAATTGCATATGGTTTTCTATCCTCCTCCTGTCCAAGGACCGCTCCAATGGCTGTATCTGAGGCATCAGATGATATCTAGAATGGCAAATCCCAATTTGGTCCCCGAAGGACTAGGGCTGTAGATACGAGCTTTTTCATATCGTTGAAAGCACGTTCACATTTTTCTGTCCATAGGAAGTCAATATTACCAGTTAGTGCATATAATGGTGTAGTAATACGTGAATAATGTTCTATAACTCTTCTGTAATAAGCAGAGAATCCAAGAAAGCTACGTACCTCTGTTTGAGTAGTAGGAGTAGGAATAAGCAAAAGTATTTGGAATTTGGCTGGGTCTACCTGAATGCCAGCTGCTGAAATATAGTGTCCTAAAATAAGTCCTTCCGTCATCATCATGTAGCATTTTTCATGGCTTAAACAAAGCCTGGTAGCTATGCAATGTTGTAGGAGTTTTTCTAGTGTCTCCAATGTTGGATCAAACTCATCTTCGTATGGAGTAAAGTCATCCATATATACTTCTAGTCCTTCATTTATTAGATCTACAAAAATGCTAAGGATAGACCTTTGGAATGTGGCAGGGGCATTACATAAACAAAAAGGTAAAACTGAGTAGGCGACTGTTCCCCAAGGACAAGTAAAATTATTTTTGTCCTGATCTTCAGGGGCAATCTGTATTTGGTTATACCCACTGAAGCCGTCAAGAAAAGAAAAGAATTTTTTCCCTGCCAAAGTGTCCAATACTTGATCGATGAATGGGAGAGGAAAGTGATCTTTCTGCGTTGCCTTTTTTAGCTCCCTGTAGTCCACGCAGATTCTCCATTTCCCATTCTTTTTTGGTACCACCACAAGTGGGGGGACCCATTTACTATGAGACATAGGGTAGATGAAGTTAACATCTAAAAGTTTTTGAAGCTCAGCTTTTACTACTTCTTTTAGATGAGGATTTAGTCTTCTCTGAGGCTGTCTAACAGGTCTTGCATCATTTTCTATGTAGATGTGGTGTGTACACAATTGAGGATCAATTCCTTTCATATCAAGGTAATCCATGGCAAATGCTTCTTTATATTTTCTTAAGAATATGGATGAGTTTTGTTTTTCTTGTTCAGGGTGTAAGGTCGGCGTTAATGTTTAAGGTCTTTCCAGGTTCAATTTCCACAATTTTACTATGTGCAACTGAAGTGACAGGCATTGTGTGATCATGTGCATCCTTCAGAGGTTCCTCTTCTAATTCGTTATCAAATGCTGCTTTTATCATATGACACTGGGTACGAGATGTGAGTTCAGTTTGACTAATAAAATTGTTGATGGCATCATCTTTTGTCTGGTCTTTGAACTCTAATTCTTCTTGTATAGTTAATGGAGATCTAATGTTGTCAGTAAGATATGATACAGGGTGCCTATTAGTTTTAACTATTGTGATACTTGGCTGTGCTAGGGGATATAGTACTAAATTCTTGATATCCACCCCTTTGGTTATGATCATGTTCCCTTGCCGACAACTGATATAGGCATCAGCGGTAGCGAGCCAAGGTCTTCCTAAGATCAATGGATGTCCATCAAGTCGGGTTTCAGGGTTTATTATCAGAAAATCAGTTGGGTATTCCCAAGAGTCAACCGAGACCATGACGTCATGCAGTATGCCTTCCGGCCTAACCACAGACCGATCAACCAATTATAGCAGAGTTGAAGTGGGTTCTGTAGATGTAATACCTAGCTTTTGGCAAGTAGCAGTTGTCAATATATTGATTGCAACTCCAAGATCAACTAAGGCATTGGTGAAGGTTTGACCATAAATTTGAACAGTTACTGTTGGGTTTCCTGGGTCTTCATACTTAATAGGTGTTTCCTTTCCTGATAATAAGTCAGATAAAGTACCGACTACTTGAACTCTTGGATTATCTATTATATTCCTTCTCGATCTTTTTATGCACAATTCCTTAATAGTTTTTTCGTATATCGGGATGTCTTGAATGGCTTGAAGGAATGGAATTTTTATGTACAAGTTTTGTAATTCTCCCAAAATGTCGAAATTAGGTTGTTGTATAGGTCGAGGTATGACTAAACGTTCTGGGAATGGGGGAGAGGATGTAGTTGCTTGATTCTTAGTTTGTTGTCTATTTACATCCTCTTCTTGTGATAGATGTTCTCTAGGTAACTGATCTTCAATCTGAACTATTTTATTTCCCTCTGTTTGGATAATATGCCTAGATCTTAGCTGAAGATCATTGCAATCCCTCAGATCGGGTCCTTCTTCTAGTGTTTCTAAAATTTGGAGTGCTTGGACCGGTCTGTTATTTGGATTGGGATTGGGCTGGGCTGGGAGTTGGGGTCTCAGATTAGATTGGGGGCTTTGCTGTAAAGCTGGCAGTGTAGGTTGAGGGAAAGGAATATTTCCTACGGGCTGCTGTGTTGGTCTCTGCCAGTTAGTCTGCCAGACTGAACCTTGTGAAGTGGAGGGAGTCCATTGTGGTGGGTATGGATTGTTTTGCCAGTATGGTGGGGGATAAGGAGGATTCGACCAACCAGATTGGCTTGTCTGATTTAGCCACGGGTTTGCAGAAGGATACGATTTTGATGACCAGTTTGGAAATGGGGGCTGAAACTGACTTTGCCATGTATTATACCGTTGAGTATTGTGCTGCGGATACTGAAAAGAAGAAGCTGGGTCTGAAAACATACCAGTTTGTCGCGGCTGCCACTGACGACGCTGGTTGAGTAGATATACTGCCTCTGGTTCTTCTTTTGCTTCCTTATATACCACTTTCAGTCTAGGTAATGAGGGACAACTTTCTGTAGAGTGATCCCTTGTATAGATAGCACATGTTTGGATTGTATCTAGTGGACACTTTTTATGGCTATGCTTCTTCCTGCATCTGGGGCAAAAGATTGCCAATTCTGTTCTGCCTCCATTTGTTTCTGCTTAGTCCGCAAAACGTCCAATTGTGTAGTCAGTGTTCCTAGTATATCAGTTTTAAAATTTTCAAATAAATTTCCAATTTCCACACCCGTTACTCCTTCTAATGAAATTTTGTTTTCTCTTGCAAACCGATCATGTTCTGCTGGTTTGATTCGTGTACTGCCTCTCGAATGCATGATACATAGATCAATTATGTCAGCAAAACTTTCCTGATAAATATCCCCTTTCCCCATAATGTTTAATGTTTCAATCCATTGTTCTTTCATGCCCCTTATTAATGATGTTTTCAACACGTTATCAGGAAAAGGTAGCGATGCATAGGGGGGTCTTTGTAGATTATACTGGAATCGTTCCACATATTCTTCTAATGTTTCGTTTGGTCTAGCTATCATCTGAAATATTTCATCTTTTAGTTCTCTAGACCTGCAGTAGTCTTGATATTTTTTTAAAAAGGATTCTTTCATTTGTTCCTAGTTATTTATAACCCCACCACCTAATCCCATAAACCATCTTAGAGCTGCCCCTTTCAGAGTAGAGGGGAACAATTTTAGTTTCTGGGGGTTAGTGGTGTAATCATATCCCCTGCATAGTACATCAAATTCAAATAAAAAAGCATCTGGGTCCTCTGATGTAAGTCCATGAAATGTAGGGATGTGTTGAAGGGGGATTGCTTTCATAGGGGCGTTTGCTGCAGAATCCACTATGGGGTATTGTAATGTATAGGTTTGGGTGTTTGGTGGATTTTGAGCCATTGGGTTAAATATATGCTAATAACCTTCCAGAATATCTAAGAGGGTATTCCTAGGTTGAGGAGGGATGTCTTTAACAGGAACAGTTTTAATAGCACTTCCTCTATCTGAGATTTCTATCTGAGGGGATTGGGTCTCTTCAATAATATTTTTTACCGCACTCCCTTTGTCTGGGCTATTCAATGGCTAGGTTATCCTAGGAGGAGATCTTGGCTCCCCAGTTTCCCTAGTTTCCCCTTTTCCTTCATAAAGATTACTGAGATTCCCTTCTTGCAGTTGCTCTGTGATAGAATTTTCAATTTCTTGAAAGTCCTGCTCATCAGTTTGACTATGCACCTCAGCAAAGGCTATAGATGGTGAACCTATGGCCTGAAGGGAACTAGTAAGCTGTTTGGAAGTAACTTTCCTGGGTCCTACTAAAGGCTGAGATTTGGCTTTCTTATAGATTTCATCGATGAATGTTGATCGACCAAGGGTCACCGGCCCCTTAGCTTTTTGTGGCTTTGGTAAATGTTTGGGATTTTTCTCCGGCTTTTTTTGCTTAGTCATGCACTCAATTTAACTACTAAATCTTAAGCAGATAGCAACAAATATGTAAGAAAGCGGGCAAAGGATCAGGGCTTTTACATGCTCCGCACGTAGGTTCTTACCTTCCGTTTTCAAAACCCAATTCTTCCCTAGCAGGTTTGTACACTACCCTGAAAAAGAAAAATGGCTACACTCTTTCCCCGACAATGACGCCAAAATGTAGAGATATAAAAAGGGTCTCTTTCACCTCTAGTTACCTCACATTAATATGTCAATCCAGGAACGTCTGGTTATTTCAAAGAGTGTCTCAGTCTGAGGCTTAGCACTTGTCAGAGTAATGCTTGTAGTACAGCTATTTAAAAGCTACAAAAGTAAATCAATGCGTATCTACAACTTAGCTACTTCAAAAGACTAAATCACACCAAGCATTGCACCAACCAAAGGTTCGGTAGCAATAACCCATCCTTTTCATAGCTGATGAGAACAGATCCGAGGTCTGGGAGCTAGGTGGCAGATGCTGGGGCTCACTACAGCCTAAGATCGTCCTTAATGAATATAAATGAAACAACAAGGAAAGGAAATAGCAATGAAATAGAACAACACATCAGCGAAGGGTTTAGTAGCAATAACCCATCCCTTTCATAGCTGATGGGAGTAGATCAGAGGTCTGGGAGCCAAATAGCAGATGTTGATGCTCACTACAGCCTGAGACTGTCCTTAAGAAACAACAAATTAGCAATCTGGAAATGGAACAACAATTGAAATGGAACAGCAACTAAAATGGAACAACAACTAAATGGAACAACAATTCAGAAATGGAACAACAACTCAGAAATGGAACAACAATTGAAATAAGCAGTAACTAAGTTCCTCAAGCTGTGACTCTATTTAATCACTCCAATCAAAACATCAATCCTTTAGTCTTCAAAGATGTACACATACTATGGAACAACACCACCGATTACAACCCTAGAAACACAACGTGCTTAATCTGCTTCTGTTATTGATCTAAATAAACGCATATGATTGCATCTCAAGATGAAAACAATAACATTCAATAATCATATGAAATTAGACTTTTCAAGGTAACTGTTATAATGCTAAAGCACAATCGTAATGAACTCTGTAATGGAGTGAAAATATCCTGTAGAGATTAATCAACACTTAATGGATTGGTAACATGATACAACGTCAATATAAGATTTTAGTTTTCAAGAACATTAAACAAGTTAAACATAACAGAGCATGTAATATAACGTTCATAAAACACAACAGATTACCAGATTATGCCTATGAACAAACCACACAGAAACCACGCGTAATGGTACAAGAGAAAGTGTCCTCCAGGGTCGGGCCCTTAGCCTCCAGGGGTACACCACTTAAGACTGATCCAGGCTCAAAGATAAAAGAGTAACCAAGTCTGTATTAAGGCATGAAATAAAATTACAGGAATTCAAGTCTTCAATAGAACATAAATATCATAGTCCTGATCTTCCTTAAAAGAAATTACATAAAACAGTCCTCTCGCTAGCCAACAATGCTATCCCTTATATAAGAAAGATGGCGGAGATATCTAGATATAGAAAATAGATAAAATAGCGATCCCTCAGGATCTTAGATCCTGAGGGATTCGCAGATTCATTAATCCTGCGTTACTTCTTTCCTTTTCTGTTCCGTGCTGGTATCTCCACTCCCTTTCCTGGGTTGATCCTTTTTAATCTGTGTTGCTTGTGGTCTTCCGTCAAAGGGACAACAGTTAGCTCATCCTTGTCTTTTTCCTTGGAATGGCCACCTTCCGTTTTCCCTTCCTCCTGCACATATGAATGAAAATTATCAGTGTTTCCTATTAATTTCTTGTGTTTTGTTATAAATCTTCATCAATATCTAAGTTTCTAATGCAAAAGGCTTTTAAGTTCTAGTGAAAAGATACTAAAATAACCATCGGAACATACCTTCTTTGATACTCCACAACCTATATTCCTGAATTTGCATGGAAAGGTTATTAGAAAAAATGGTACCCCAATCCATTATAAAATATTTTGTTGTTGCATCTATTATGGGAACCCACTCAACATAAAACTTGGCTGTATCAGCATGCCCAAATAGTCTACACATCATAGCTGTGACACAAGAGTAGGGAGGAGTGAGAGATGTTATATGATACATACCTGATTTATCTTTTTTAGACTTGCTTGAACTGGACCTCCATTGCCGAATTGGGTCTAATGGTTCCTCATTCTCCTTCGTGAAATCCTCAATGAAGGATTTATTATATACCTTCTGTTGGTATGGTATATGATACATTCTCTTTAGGTCTTCTGCTATGAAGGAACCAATAACCTCTTGTCTTCAAGTCTAGAATGCATGGTCTAAAATGTTAATGTTGTCTATTATCCATTTTACCATATCAGTGTATGGTAAAATCTTCAGTCTAGCAGAAATTCTGTGCAGGAAAGAACTTGCAACTTCAACGTATGAAGCCTATGAAGAAGTGGTAGCATCTGCTATTTCTTTGGTTTCAATTATCTTGGACTCTCATTTTCCAGTAGATTGTACATAGCTTCCCATGAGGAAGTCCCTCTATCAATAGTGCATGTTGTGTCTATGAATAATGGAGGAATTTCTGTTACATCAGACGTAAAGGATTCAGTGGCTTCATCATACTTCTTTCATTTCTTAGACTTAGTCATTTTGTTGCACAATTCTCTTTCGGGAGAAATCCTGCAATATAGAGAATACAAAGAAAATGAAGAGAAAATAAGAGTAATGCAAAAGCGTGCGAACACATAAAGCTTTTGAAATTATGGAAAGGGAGGTTTTTAATGTAAATTAACCTGAATAGGTCACAAAATATGCTTGGGCCTTGAACCATAAATACTGTTAAAAACCATTAATTATCTGAAACCATGGCTCCACATGGTTTATTTAGTATTCATTGATATATCGCATCGCAAGATTTCTTCGGGTGTTAAAACAAGTTCATTCTCTAAGTTATGCACCGATATGTGATATCAATATCAATGTATCAGTGTGTTAAGCATGGGATATTTGCGATTGCGATAATCAAATTATCATAATATCACAATCAGTGATTTCGGGACAACGAATAATAGATATTGCCAAAAGCTTCTAGCGATTTGCAATTGCAATAAGTGACGTGGTAGTGTAGCCAGCCCTTAGGTTTATATTTAAGCAGAGCTTTTGTTTTAGCTTTATGATTTCCTTGGGTGATTTTCTTTAATGAATAGCTTTATTGCAATGAGAACCATTTGGAATGATATGAGCGGAGAATAGACATTGTTGCGATATAGCCGGATGCGATTGTATTTTAATGATATAGTTTAATGTTTCATTGGGTCCAATGACTTATCGCATTTCGCAAGAGGGAGGCCTTTTAGATATATTGCTAGTTTGTCATAGGATTTCAATGCGAGAAGCTTCCGCCATAAGGATTTCTTATTAATTCTTTTAAGTTTTTTTTTTATTATAAAGAATGAATATTTTTGGGATCTCCGGGGGCTATCCTTTATCGCAATCGCAAGTCTCAACTCGGGAGATGAACTATTATACTTTTTAGACTTTGTGATATGCGATATTGTCGGATTTTCCTTTAAAGTGGCCTTCTTTGGTCATTCAATCTTTAATGAAGTTTTATTAATAAAAGAAATTCAATTTTATTCCTAAGAAATTCTTCAAATTAAACTTGCATTTTCATGTTTTTTAATTTTTTAAGGGTCCCCATTTATTTGTACAATAATCACCTAAGTATTAAGACAAATAAATGGGGGGTTGTTCCACAACACAACAGGTACATGCAATTTTGATTGGTAGTTTGATGAATTATGCAAGATAAATTAGCTTCCTTTTTGCAAGTAGATGAGGTAATTTGATGAATTCTACAAGATAACATAGCTTTCTTTCTGCAAGTAGATTAGCTTTTTTCCTTTCATGAATCGATTAGTTAGCATTTACAATTTGAATCAATGGCATTTCTATTTTCATTAGCTAGAAGCAATTTCCAAGTGTACCTTTGTCAGCAATAATTCATTTTAATTCAGTACGAGGAAGGGTCTCTGAGCAATTTTTGATCTAATGTCATAACTAAGGGTGGCATAAGTGGAATCCTATCTACTGTGCATATAAAACTATCACCTCGATGTTGCGGGTGAGACCACCCTAGGTATTTGGGTTGAGAACCCCAACACAGCAGAGGGCAAATTGCAATAAGAAATGCTCAGGAAATCAACTTAAATGCTTATTCTTCTAAATTGTGCATGAGTGTCCTTACCTAGATGTCCAACGTTTAGGTAGATTCCTTAGGGTGCAAACCCACAACTTCTCCTGATGTTCTTGAAACCTGAAAATTATTCAAATAGAACATATACAATAGTAGAAACATAAATCATATTCATGATATTAACCCTAAATCATATAAATGAATGACCAATTATACATCAATATAAAATTCATAAACGAATTACAACATAACTTGATGCATAAACACATTTAATATTGGAAACAGAACATCATTCCTTTTATTGAAGTTAGCTACAAGTAAAGTGGAGAAATACAATTTGAGTCCTTCTCTGGCTCTAAGCGGAACCATCCTCCAGATTCATCCTTTCTCGACCTTCAAAATCTTCCTCCATCACCAATACAAGGATATCTCAAGTAAGATGAAGGATATCTACAACAAGGAAACAAGGGTTTCCTGAAGCTTTGGGGAGTGCAAGAGGCATAATGATTCATTGGACTTGATCAGGGATAATCTCACTATAGTATCAATATATCATATCTTCTTCCTTAAGGCCTTCCCATGGAGGTTTATTTATAATTCTCCAAATTAGTTTTTTCAGTTGGAAAATAGTTGGGCCACTGGCAATAAGAGGTGAGTAACAGGTAAAACCCATGAACTCTGCCCGGAATTAAGGAAAATTTTTTTTTAAGTGTTTTAACACATGTACGCAGGTTGGGTATCTTATGACCCACGTGTACATGCTTTTATCACAGGGGAAAAGTAGTGTATAGGGAATAAAACACTGTTTTTAAATTTTGGACCAAGTCTGGAAGGAGGGGTTGCCCTAGGCCATAATCAGATTATCATATTTATAAAGAGTGGTAAATGATGCTATAACACATGCCCCCTAATATATGAGGTCATAAGGGGTACATGATGGCCGAAATGTATTAAGTGTATAGAAGGAATCATGCCGAGACCAAGGAGGAGTTCACCAAAATTCACCCTACCAAGCTAGGGAAAGAGATCATAAAGAAACTGTTGTCTGAGGCGGGCATACCCATGCTCAGAAATAGTAAAGCATGTCTGCATGTCAAGTAGAAAAGTGGATCCAATATGCATACAAGTATAAAGGAACTACAAATACATAATGGATCATCTGATCACAATCAAGAAAGTACATGTCTGAATATCACATATAAAGAGCTGATCAATGTTGCTAAAGTATGAAACTGATCACTGAAGTCAAGAAACTAATCCAAATAATACCAAGTGAACATGATGGAATAAATGGTACTACACTATAACTCGGGTGCCAACATATAAGATGTTGTTGTAAGGAACTACAATATATAAGGTGAATGACATCAACTAGCAAAAACAAGAGAAACTGACAAGTGAACCAAGACATGCTGATGCAAACATGAGGTGTTCACTGACTGCCGTGGTACATTTCTACACAATGGAAAAGAATAATATGAAGTTGACTATGTGAGAAATCGTTTGATTACCGGTCATTGATGTATACCGTTAAAAAATGTGAGGCTACTCACCAATAATGATGATGAGAGTCAAGGTACCCAGTAGAATCTAACAAGTGTGAATAAATGAGATGTAGTCAAACACTTGAAAGAATCTATCAATATGGAGACAATGATTTTTTCCCACTGTCGATAGCGAAGGAATATGCCACTGATGATTGCAAACCGTAAGGTACTTCCAAATGGACTCTAGATCTCTTTCCTAGAGCAATGAGTCGAAGTCGATGGGAAAGGATTGCTAGAAGGAAGGCATTAAGGCATCCTTCATCAATTTAGCGTGAGTGTAACCTGTAGGCTAATAATGTGGAAGGAATCAGTCGAACAAAGATGTGTAATCCAACCGAGGCACATTTCCAACGTACGCAAGATGTGGCTAGTGCACGATAGAAACCCTTTGAACCAACCAATAATGAAAGCTGACATAGAGGTGAGGAATCCACCAATCGGGTCAAATGGAAACCAAGGCACTGCACAAATCCCAATGTGTAATAATGAAAGTTGATGTCGAATACAAGGGAAACCACTCAGTCAAAGACCCATGATATTGATCAATGTTGAGCACGAGGTGACCTATTAATAATTAAAATAGGGTCAAGGGTGCGGATTTAGATTTTCCCTCAGAGAAATTTGTCATAGTCGATAAGAGCAAGACCTACCAGCAAGAAGTCAATGGAGACCTTCTCAAACTTACACGAGCAAAGGAACAATAAAACTGATGTGATAACGAACATGACACTAAGAACTAGGGATGACCGACTGAAAAATAGCTCAAGAGATGTTGTAGAGAGGCTGACTCAGGTTTACCTTCCTTGAACAAAAGCATGACTCAACTGTGACTATATGGCAGCATATGATAACTTTGTATAAGTTTGTCATGTAAGAGGCATAAGAAAAATCTCCATATGATTGGTTTAGGTAACCAATCGGAGGAGTACTGACTCAATAACAAGGTTAAAACTCTCCTAAGTCAAACTAAAGCCCATCCTGATGGAGGAAAGACTTAATTTTGAGTGCTTTGTTCAAGGGCGACAAAACTGACTCTAGATGCCATAAAATATGGAAATAATGTTCCGTTCTCGCTCTTTTTGGAATATATATTTTTTTTATCTTTTTATTTTATAGGAAGATTGAAAAATAATAAAAGAATGCTATAGTGCAGTGGAAAGAAGGAGTGTCAAAAAATAGATGTTCTAGTTCCCGGGAGGGGAACATTCCTATGCTCAATGCAAGGTGGTGAAACTAGTCAAGGACACTCAAAGGAATGCTCTTTCCATGGGTAAAAGGGTGCGTCAAGTCGCAGAGGCTAAATGATTGCAAGGTTGATTTTATAGAAGACATGGTCGAAAATTGGCTTAAACACGACTCCAAGTGAAGTCGTCTCAAGGCAAAAAGGTGCAAATAGTCAATATGCAATGCAGCAGTACAACTCAACATCAAGGAGCCTCTAGGGTATAAGGCCAGAAAATAGCACAGAAGAACGAGAATGAGTCTTCAATGCATAATTCATGGCAGGACTAAAGAGGAATGTCGAGCCTACTTGATATAACAGCATGGACAACAAATGTCAGCGAGGATCTAACTAAGATGCCCATGTAAAGGTTGGCTCTACCATTGCATCATGATTTTAAAGTCGACGAGTGAAAATGGTTTGTGAACCAAGACATGATGGGTTCGACCCTATGACAAACATATCGCAGTATGGAGGCTAGTATGCAAAATGCAATGGAAAGTGGTATTCCCTAACCTATATGCTAGTAAGAAAACGATACCTGCCATGACGGGTCTGTGGTCATGGCACCAAAACAATTTCTCGAAGAAGTTTCCAAAATTTCCTGTAAATACAACCCATTCCTGACACTCCAAGCCAAAAGGTCAAAAAGTCCATAAGATAAAAATCTACTTTTGAAAAAATAATTTTTATTTTTCAACTTATATAAGGAATTTTGGACTCACAGTTTTGTCATTTGTGTTTTGAGCAAGGAGTTGTGGAGGCAAACTCAAACAACTTTCCTCCATCCAATTCAACCATTCAAATTTCTCCAAAACTTCTAGCTAACCCTTATATCATGCTTTTAATTATTTGTGATACATTTTTAGATGTTTTTTTCTTCAGGTTTTGACTATAGGAAAATATGTCAAAAATTTCAACTCTGCATACACACAGGTTGAATACAGGTAACCCGCATATACGAGGGCCCTACACACGACTGTGTAAAAAGGCAACCCACATGTGCATGAGTAAAAATTTTAAAACATAAATATAATGGTTTGAAACATCTTTTTTGGGAAAGATGACCATCCCCTAGAGAGAAAGGGAGCATAGTGCTATTGATAACCAAGTACTTGAGTACAAAAATGCCTTGGATGCTTTAATAGGTTGTGGCTTGCTAAAATTCTTTAAAATGCCAAATATGAAAGCAAACACACAATCGCTTGAGTTGCTGATACACTACTGGAGTGCAGAGGATGATGCATTCATGATTGATCAGATGCCCCTAAGGATCGAGATTGAAGAAATTTACTTCATTATTGGTCTTTCTTGAAGGGGAGAGATAGTGCATATTACTGGCAGGACGAGGAGTAGTCTTAGTGTAGAAGACTACATCCACATATATTGTCTTGGTCATCTAAAAATATTGGAAGTCAGATTCCAATCAAGCACATAGAGAGCTTGTGCTTGAAAACTATACTATTTACCATTGCCAGGGTAAATGGTTTTGCTGCTTTACATCAAGCCTCACGAGTATCTATGAGCCTAGCAGTGGAATGTCTCACCATAGTGTTTGATTGGTGTACACCTCTACTGACCAATATGAAGAACCAATTGACTTCCATTCAAAAGGGTCAAACAAAGAATTTTGGATATGGCGCAATCTTATGCTCATTCTTCTTTGAGAAAGTACCTGGGCTTCGACCCAAGGTACTATCGACCATTAGCAACCCAAGGGATCCATGGATGGGAAGATGAGTTGACATGATGAAACACCTAGGTGGTGGTGATGTCTCGAGGATGACTTTTGACGACAAGTTTTTCACATGGTGGGATCAACAGGTCATCGCAGTTGATGACTACCATTATGCCAGCATGGATTTCCGAGGAGATCTAGATTTAGTATTACCACCAAATGCAGCATGGGGTGCCATAGGCAACAATTTTTTGATTTTTTTGAATTTATTAATATTTTTTTTTGGATTTTTAATATAAATGAACTTAAATATATTTTTACGAGACAAGACACTTACAGGTGTAGGGCCAGTGAGATTTGACGGATTTCCCCAACATAGGCATCATGGAAGAGATGTCGAAGGGGCTGCAATTGAGACAGAGAGAGTGATCCATGTAGTTCAGAGAAAATTGGTAAGAATGACTCACCAAGTACCCATGATAGCCATAGAGGAACTACCCGAGGAGATGCAGCGTAGCATGGTGGCTATTTTAGCGTGTAGCCAATGCCATTATTTATTTCTAGTTGCTCATCCTGAGCCAGCCAGATAGATGATTAGATATTTTTATGATTAGACATGATGATGGGCATAATCCCAAATTTTGTAGGGCATTTTGTCCCAATTTTTGTATATTATTTTGGATACAAACGCTCTATTTATATACAGGTGATTTTATGATCATATATACAGATGATATTTTGATTATTTTTGATGTTTTTTAATTTGATGAATGATTTATATGCCAATCCAATGATTGATTAGCAATAGAATCTGATAATGATTTTCTAATCATGGAATGTGAACATATGTGATATAAACAAATGACCATTGCAACAATCTCACTCTTAGAAATTGGTGATACAAATAGGGATCTCATACCCGATAAATGTTATTTAGTTGAGATACCACCAGTTGTGAGTCTAAATAAACCACTAACGAATCAATATCAAGAGATGTCACTTCAGATAGAAAATTAATAACAAAATTATATTCGGCGATATTATTCGAAGTAGGATCGATACATACTCCTCTTGAAACCATCAACTGGCTAGATGGATAATAAATTACCCAAGCCACGGAAGCAAGGTTCCGGGTATGCCTACTCACACCATCGACGAATCCTAGATATACTGAGTCATCCATCAATACCTTCCAAAACAGATAAAAAATATCGACATCACTAAAACCTATAGATAGACATGTACAAACATACAATATATACAAACAAGTAAGTGCTCGATCGAAACCTAAGAAAATTACTTCTGAAGGTAGAACCCATTTCTAGGCTCCACCAACTTGTTTCCTTCAAAATCAGTTAATTCATCAGCTCCCTTTTTCAAAACTCGCTTGACTATAAAGGGACGATACCACATAGACTTAAAATTGCATGCCCCCAAGGCGTCTTTGTTTTGATTGTAGACCAGGACAAGGTCACCTTCAGAAAAATTTCTAGGACATACAACTTTATTGTATTGAGCTTTTACCCTCTTTTTATTGGCTTTGTTTATTATGGCGGAATCTTGACGCTTCTCATCAAGATGATCCAAATGAACGAGGCACTCCTCAAAACTAGAAGTCTCTGGAAGAAGTTCAACAACTAACTTAAGAGAAGGAATTTCACATTCAATAGGAAAGATAGGTTCCAACCCATAAACTAGTTGAAAAGGAGTAAAGCTAGTGGCAGTCTTAATTGATGTTCGGTATGCCCAAAGTGTCTGATACAACATGATGTTCCAATTGGATCTAGCTTTATTAATCGCCCTTTGAAGGATGATTTTAAGGGATTTGTTCATGGCTTCAACCTTCCCATTGGCCTGAGGATAATTCGAAGATGAATGCTCCTGTTGGAAGCCCAACTTGAGAGCTAATCCGGACATTAGTTGATTTTGGAAATGACTTCCATGGTTAGTGATAATCTCTTTAGGGATACCAAAATGTGAGATAACTTGATTGAAGAGAAATAATGCCACTATTTCATTGTGATTTTTAAAAGTGGGCATGGCCTCAGCCCACTTTGTAAAGTAGTCTATGGCCACAATAATGTACTTATGATTTCTTGCCGAAGGTGGATTACAAGTAGTAAAATCAATGCCCCACTTCGTGAAAGGACCGACAATGATAGCAAGGAAAAGCAGAGCTGGGTGTGCGTACATTGTTCGAGTATAGACTTGAGAAGGAGGGCATCTTTTGACCGCTTCAATATAATATTTTAAAATTGAAGGCCAAAAGTAGCCTGCTTGCAAATTTTTTTGGGTTTTTGCAAGTCCTGATAGATGACCTCCACAAGCTCCAGTGTGGAAATAACTAACAACTGATTCAACTTCTTCCAAAGTTAAACAATGCCTAAGGATTGAATCAATCCCACGATGATATAATGTGTCGCCTATAATAACATAATTCATAGCGAGGTGACGCAACTTTCTACGCTCATCTTTGGAAAAAGCGGGTGGAAACTTCGAAGTCTAGAGATATATAATGATATCCCCATACCAAGGATCTTGTGAAGAAATGAGAAATAAATGTTCATCAGGAAAATTTTCCTCGTGAATAATTTCTTCCTCACAAGGAAACTCTGATATCAACTCTACAAATACTAAAGATCTCTTAGATTTAGCTGATATGAATTCGAGATCAAATTATTGCAAAATGACAATCCATATATTATATTTATGCCCAATTACTCGCCTACTAAGAAAAAACTAAAATGGATTGACGACTGCTAAGACAAACATTTTTCGAAGCAGAATGTAATGCCGAAGCCGTTGGATAGCATGTATAGCTACCAAAGCCAATTTCTCTATGGGAGAATAGCATAGTTCAAGACCTACCAAGCCTCGACTTAGATAGTATATTACATGCTCACAGAAGGCATCATCTTCCTAAACCAGAACCATACCAATGGTTGATTCTGCTGCAGCAAGATAAAGAGGAAATATTTGCTATAATCAAGTGGAATCAACAATGAAGCATAGGTTAATGCTTTTTTCAAAGCATCAAATGATCGTTGTGCCAAATCATCCCATAAAAACGAGACCCATTTCTTAAGAAAACACATAAATCATTTTGCGATCTTGGTGTAATTAGCTATAAATCTCCTCAATAAATTTGATTTTCCTTGGAGACTTTGAAGTTGAGGTATGGAAGATGGGGGAGGAAACTGAAGTATTGCCTCAACCTTGAAGGGATCAACACAAATCCCCTTTGTTGACATGATGGATCCTAAAAACCGACCAGATGTGACTGCGAAAATGCACTTAGTCGGATTCAATTGGATTTTATAAAAATGACACCACTCAAAGATCAACCGAAGGTGCTTAGGATGATCAATTCTCTTTCAAGAATGAGCATCTAGATCATCCAGATATTCTTTGAGAACATGCTTGATGTCTTGAAAAGCATAAGACATGGCCCGCTGAAAAGTGGCTCTAGCATTTTTTAGGCCAAAAATCATATTTTTGTACGCAAATGTACCCAAAGGACAAATAAACGATGTCTTGCGCTGACTTCTAGATGGATAGTAATTTGATTGTAACCAGAGAATCCATCCATGAAAGAAAAAATTTCATTACCCACACATTCATCAATAATTTGATAAATAAAAGGCATGGGGTAATTGTCTTTTAGACAAGCCTTATTTAGGTCACTAAAGTCAATACATACTCAGATCGTTCCTTGCTTTTTGTCTACGGGGTCTGGATTAGAGACCCACTCAGTTAGAGGAATGGGGTAGATAAAACCCGCCTTTAGCAGCTTTTCAACCTCAGCTTTAATAGTTGTTGCTTTTCTAGGATTGACCGGTCAAAGTTTTTGATGAATAGGTTTAGCATTTTCATATGTCTTAATCTCAAGCTGGACTATATATGGATCTATTCCAGGAATTTCCTCATAAGACTAAGTGAACACATCAGGAAACTCTTTGAAGAGATCGGTATAAATTTGAATTTATTCAGGGGAACAACCAACTCTGATGAAGACATTTTCGATTATGTTAGGATTCCTAGAGATGTTCACTGGTACAGTTTGTGAGATAACAAACATGTTACCTTCAGTAGAAAACTGTGTTGGTGCCAAAGGGTCTAAAACTGTATGAACATCACTAGTAGAAGGACTGGACAAACTTAACTCAATTTCTCACAAATGAGGGAGGAAATATGAACGATGATGTAGATCATCCCATGGTCTATCTGTTGGGTTGTGTTATATTCTTTCCACATAGTGAATAGGAGGTTTGAGGGGTACTCGTAACCCCACTTTATGGGGTCCGAGGCAGCGCCCCGGAAAATTTTGGTTTTGGACCCTATGTTAGGTTGGGTGGACCCACCTATGGTATTGTGCATGATTTTTGCACATGGTTTTTGGACGCGATGGTTTTCAGTCCATGGTTTTGGACACGATGGTTTTTCAGTCCATGGTATTGGATGCTTTGGTATGTATAAATATGTATTGTAACATTGAAAGGAATATAATGAAAAATCAAGCTGGTAGTCCTGGTTTTGGGATCCAGTGGGAAATCTTTGAGTATATGTGTTTTATGTGTTATCCTCTCGCATTTTTATTTTTTCCTGTGATTTAGAATTCGTATGTAGGTAATTTTTGTATAGGGTTAAAAACCACATTTGGTATCAGAGTTATTTTGGCTTCAAGGGGACGCCTTTGTTGCTGAGGGGTTTCGCTCGGGCCTGTGGTAGACCCTGTTCAATGGGAGATTTGCGGGATCGATTCTAGTGGTGAAAGAAGATGGCGAGTAGCAGAAAGATAGAGATTGAGAAGTTCAATGGTCAGAGTTTTGAGTTGTGGAAACTCAGATGGAGGATCTATTGGTGGATAAAGATAAGTGGATCGTGGTAGATTCGGGTACTAAACCAATGGGAGTGACCGATGAAGAATGGAATAAGTTGGATCGGAAGGCAAAGAGCACAATACGATTGTGTGTCTTAGATTCAGTATTGCTGAATGTAGCAGGGGAAGCTACGGCAAAGGCTCTGTGGGACAAGTTAGGGACTTTGTACCAATCTAAGTCTCTAGTGAATAAACTGTTCCTGCGGAAAAAGCTGTATAACCTGAGGATGAAAGATGGAGACTCGATGACAGAGCATTTGAATGCGTTTAATACTGTGGTAAGTCAGTTATCATCCGTTGATATTAAAATTTCAGATGAAGATAAGTGCATCAGTTTGATGTGTTCTCTACCAGATTCATGGGATAGTCTGGTTATTGCAATAGGTAGAAATGCAATTGCTTTGCAGTTTGATGAAATAGACTTAGCCTTACTGACGGGGGAGATGAGACGGAAAAATATGGACAACCAGAATGGTGATTCCTTGTCTGTATGAGGACGGTCCCAAAACATAAACAAAAATAAGGCATCGAGTGGGAGATCTAAATCTAGAGGGAGATCTAAATCTCCAGGAAAACCTGTAAAGGTGGTGTGCTAGAAATGCAGAAAGGAAGGGCACTACAAAAGGGACTGTAAATCTAAATCTCTTGACAAAGGAAAGGGATATGATGCTGCTGCTTCTGTAGAGGTGAAAACCACTTCATATGAAGGTGGGGATGTGTACTTGGCTTCTTCAAGTACACATGTAGATCATGAGGCATGGTTGATTGACTCAGGTGCATCCTTTCACTTCACTCCCCATAGAGAGTGGTTCTGCGAGTATGAGAAATACGATGGTGTGATGTCTTCTTAGGAGATGATAGGAAGGCTAGAATCATTGGTCGCGGAAAAGTAAAGTTGAAGTTGCAAGGTGGAAGGGTTAGAACCCTTCCGGGTGTTCTGCATATTCCTACGTTGGCCAGAAATCTGATTTCTGTAAGCAAGTTGGATGATGCAGGTGTAAAGACAGTGTGCGAGAAGGATACCTGCAAGATGGTTCGAGGAGCACTGGTATTGATGCGGGGAGTTCGGATTGGAACTCTGTACAAGCTGCAAGGTAGCACTGTTGTTGACGGGTGCAATAGTTCTATGGTTCCTGAAAATGGAGTAGAAAATCTAGTGGTCTCTGGAGAGAAGACCATGCTGTGGCATCAAAGCTTGGACATATTGGAGAGAAGGGCCTTTGAATACTTCATGGTAAAGGTATGGTAGAAGGTATGAGTAATAGCTCTCTGGATTTTGATTTCTGTGAAAATTGTGTATATGGGAAGCAGAATCAGGTGAGTTTCCCCTCTGGTAAGAGGACGAAACAAATATTATAGCTTGTGCACAGTGATTTGTTTGGACCTGTGAAAGTTCCATCACTGGGTAAGTCTGTGTACTATGTATCATTTATAGATGACTTCTCAAGGAATACATGGATATATTTCCTTAAGAAGAAATCTGAAGTCTTTGACAGGTTTAAAGAATTTAAGGCTCTGGTGGAAAATCAGACAGAGAAGAAGATAAAGTTACTGAGGATAGATAATGGTGGAGAATTCTGCAGCAAGGAATTTGAAGAATTTTGTAAGAAGTGTGGTAT
>APFE031668932.1:78770-101951 GCA_000404065.3 Pinus taeda
TTGGACGTGATGGTTTTCGGTCCATGGTATTGGATGCTTCGGCATGTATAAATATCTATTGTAACATTGAAAGGAACATAATGAAAAATCAAGCTGGTAGTCCCAGTTTTGGGATGCAGTGGGAAATCTCTGTGTATATGTGTTTTATGTGTTATGCTCTCGCATTTTTATTTTTCATGTGATTTAGAATTCGTATGCAGGTAATTTTTGTACAGGGTTAAAACCTACACTATCAACACCCATCATTGCTTCTAGGATTGCTTCCTTAGATGGTAAGACTGTGTCTAAGAAATCTTGAGCCAAAGTTGAGTCAAGGGTCCAGGCTGGAACCACATCTCCATCTAACTCCTCTAGTGAGAAAGGAGTAGGATGGGAGTCTATAGAATTAACAATAGACTGATAAGCAATTTCTATTGTAGACATAGGACATGCCATTCCACCTACATGCCCTCCATCTAATGTGGTGTTAGACGAAGGTAAAGGCCAAGGGTTCGAAAAATAATGAGTTTGAAAGGACTCTCTTCGAGAAGGCCCCTTGGAGGATGAAATAGCATTAATTCTAGCTATGGGAGAAGGAAGATAAAATTACCCATTAAAGAAGAGTACATCCCAACTCCTAAATTCTTTATAGGTTACCTGGGATTTTTCACTAATGGGATAGTAGAATCAGAAGATGCATGGGAGTCACTCAGAGAATAGTCCATCTGATCAACTTTCATAATCCTCCCCTCATGAGGAAAACAAAGGATGCAAAATAATGATGAAACTATGGCATCCATCTCATAAATCCAATTCCTGCCTAAGAGGAAGTTGTAATTGAGGTTCGCATCGACAATTTATACCTCAATATTTACCACCTTTCCCCCAACATAGATGGGAAAGGTTGGAATAATCCTGTGCAGCCAATGAGAATGTCTGTCTGTCAAATGTCGTCAATAGAGTCGGTGAAGCAACAACTTGAGGTGATCTAATGGCCTTCCAACATGACATGGACATCACACATGTGGAAGCTCCCTCACCTATAATGGTTAAAAAGATGTTAGTATTTCAATATGTAGACTTTATTTGAAAAACCATATGATGGGGAAGTCTCTTTTTGACATTTGACATATCAAAAGTGAGCACAAGAGAATTTTTTGGATCTACTACTCCGATTGCCGAGAGAAGTGCACTCCTCTAAGCGGGGCATGATTGGAGCACCTCTAACGCTGACATCACACAAGGACTTTGAGCCATATCTTCTATAATCGAGTAGTTCTAGGTTGCCCTAGCATTAGGGTTATTGGTCGAGCGCTTTGTGGAGCCTTTCGGCATCCGAGGTATAGACTCAATAAAGGGCCTATCAATATGGAGCGGCTCTAAAGCTTCAGAATTAGACTTAGCCTTAAATGATTATGATTTCTTGTAATCACGCGATCACGCAACGACATCGATATGCGAGCTCATAATGAAGACCTTTGATGAATTATCCCCTTCCTGGTTCCCCCTGTGGGGGTACCAACATTTGAGTTTGCGCCAGCAAGTAATTGCTGCCCTTGGGGAAAGGGTTAGTGAGGATAGCCTGGGAGCTAGAGGACCCTTGCTGCACTAACAAGCACTGAGCATCTTGTATATTAGGGTAGAGATGAATCAAACAATCCCCATTGCATAACTTGCATGGAAATTTTACCTTTTTCTTAGACTCTTTCTTACCTCCCTCAGCATCATTATTGGGTTTGTTTGCATTTCCCTTCCCATCCTGGCCCTTTTTCCTACCTCATCCTTTCTTCTTTCCAGTGGATTGTTGGTTTCCTTTGGGGTTGGAAGTTTGGATGGTGTTTACAAATGTCAGTTGGGAAGGTGTAGATACAGACGACGATGCTTGCATAGAAGAAGTAGTTTGTAAAGACAATTGTTGCAATTGATTCAGTAGGTTAACCGTGTTGGCATCAATTGATCTAACTAACTCGTCGGCATGGGGACCTAGCTTCAGCTTGGCTATATCCACCTTGGATCTAGGAGTGTCAGGTAGAATTTTTTGAAGACCCCCAGAATGAGAATATATCAATTCTAACTATTGGGCCATGAAAATAGCATGTTCTTTAGTGAAAACACTAGAGAGGGACATGTCCTCAGATATCTCAGGCTGTAATGATTTAAGAAACCATTCAAGAAGTAATTCTTGTGGAATATTGGCTTTAATGAGCCTCTTCCTTCTCCTACATTCCTGGATATGATCTGAAATGTGAGTTGCCGAATCATGTTGGAAGTTAGCCAAAAGCTCAGTTCTGGCATCATATCGGACAAATAATTGAAAATGGTTCAAAAATATAGTAGCCTAATCACCAAAATAAGTGAATGTGCCCCTTGGAAGTTCTATGTACCACTTAGATACAATTCCAATTAGGTTACATTGAAATAATCTCAACCTGATTGAATCATCTATCATGGAGTTGGACGAACATCATAAGTGGAAAGTGGTTATGTGTTCACCCAGATCTTCACTAGTATTCCCCTTGAATTTTGGTATATCTGAGGGAAGCTTGGTTGGGATTGGAGGCCAAATTGGGTTATACCTAATCAGATCATTAGTTAATTTAGAGAGATCTGGCAAGTTTAATGTTGCCATAAAAGGGAGTCATGGTGGCCCTGAGGATTCCACTCGGTGTGGGCAAAACTCCCAAAGTTCTGACAAGAATGACCTGGATTTGTGAAGGCACCAGGTTTCCTGAAGTAACTCATAGACCCAACTAAACCATAAGGAGCCCCTTGTGGTCCAAAAAAAACTGGAGTGTGACCAACTCCTGCTGAAAAACCTCTGTAACTGGTAAAGTTTCCCTGTAGAGAAGTGTTAAAAGGAACAGAGAGCCCCTGATAAGGGTTCCATGCATTAGCATAGGGAGAAAAATTCTAGAAATAACTAATGAAGAATACGATGTATTCCTTTTTTGACTAAAATAAAATTGATTCCCGGCTCCTAACTCACTAACTGCAGGGTTTGTCCAACTTTGAAACGGATTATAAATTTGATCCGTAGAGGAAAAAGGTGTCAATCCCAAAGTTGGATTAGAATGTGGTATATAACCACCCCTAAATGGGAAACCCTAGAAAGAAGTTGATCCACTTTCCATGGATGTGGAGGCAACTGATGGAATACTTAAAGGAACCGAACGAATCATGCTAGTCGACATTCCAAAAGGGAAAAAGCCAATGCCAGAGGCAACGACTTAAGAACTTCCACTCAAAGATGGAATGGAAGTAGAACCAAATATAACAGTGTTAGGAGTAACAGAAGGTATAGAAATAGTTCCTCTTCCTTATATGGATACGGGAGTTTACATATTCGTATCACTTGTTGTGGATGCCATGCTTCCAGCAGTGGTCAACGAAGGAAAAGATCGATATAGACCTAGGCTTGAAGGTTTGTTGGTCAGAGTCCCAATGTGTAATAAAATGTCTAAATAATCAGGAGGAAGAGGGTAATTAGGAGCCGCAATAGACTCAAAAATCTCTTCAACCTTAATATTGTCTTCCACCTGGAAGAGGACTTGAGAAAGAACTAGAGTGTTCCTCTCTAACTCTCTACTTGTACTAGGTCTATCTTGCGAATCAATAACTCCAACCGAAGGATTAATCTCCGATGCACCTGCTGCCACTGGTTGAAAACCACTGGAAGTGTTGCTCCTACACCTTCGAGGAGAAGGCTCAAGACTCGTAGGTGATAGTCCACGAAGTCTCCTAGACTGATGAGCTGGTCGATCAACCACTTTGAATTATTTTAAAGAGATTTACTTAAAGACTAAAAAAAAATGTAAATCTAAGCCAACTAGGAGAAAAGAGAACTCTCTAAAAAGTCCCTAAATATAGAAGCAATCAAACAAATTTCAAGTATTTCCGCTCTAGGTGATTAGGATCGGACACCCAAATACAAGAAAGTCAAAGTTAAGGGCCTTTCGAAAATAGTCAGGGGTAATTACGCCCTAGGCCTACTAGCAAAGGTATAAAAAGCAGTTACGCTGACCTCCAGACAATAGCCTTTTTTGGTGCAAGCACCCAAGATTCGCAAGGGTACCCTCCAGAAGTATCGTTGAACTTGATGCAACATCAGCCTCAAGTGCCACGAGATTCCCCTCCGCAGCCACCTATGCAATCCCTAGGAAAGGCCACTATGGATACCAACTCATAACAAAATCCGGGTGGAACATTCGTGAGGCGAAATCCAACAAGTAGGAGATGGGGTATCTCTCTTCCTTGTCTTCACTCTCCCTCGTGCTTAACTCCCAGTCACAGAGATTTCCTGGTCTTTATAACGATATTGGGTTTCGCTCTTTATTAAACTTCTAAGTTTTCTAATTTGAGCAGCCTTGGAGAGTTAACTCTCCTCTCAGCTAATCCAAGGCCCTAATGAACCTAAACTTGTTGGTGTTGATTAATGACAACAATAAAAGTTCTAGTTCATTTTATTAATCGCTTGATTTTATATAGTTGTTCTTTAAGTCAGGGGGAATTACGAGAGTGAAACTGATGATGTTTTATGACGCAAAATAAATCAATAGAAAACTAACTATATGGATGCAGTCATTTTCTTCTGTGAAGAGTGATTTCTACTTGGGTTCTACAAAAACCTTTATATAAGCAAATTATTTTTCTTTTCTTTCTGAAACAATCCACACACACCCAAAAAACTAAAAAGGGCTAAGAATGCCTTAACATGCAAACTACCCTAATGCAAGTTACAATGATGATGCAAGATCCTAAACAACACTTCATAAGCAAATGCAACTCTTTATAGAGACAATAAGTCAACTTAAAAATGAGGAGGGAAAAAATTTGAACACAAATCTCTCTTCAAAACAAGCAAGAAAAAATCTCAAAAGATCACAATTCGCTTCTCAACAATAAAACAAAAAAAACTATAAACCAAAAACTTGGGAAAAGAAAAACAAAAGCAATGTTTTTGTGTTTTTTCTTTTAAGGAAACAAAAGCAACTTTTTGAGGTCACAAAAGTACTACTAAAACTCGAAAGATCAATAAATAAGCACAAGGAGTATTTCAATCTCGCAAGTTATAAACTTGAAAATGAATGAAACTTGAACAAGAAAGACTACAAACTTGCACAAATTGATCCAAATAGCAGCAAAATATTTCGACAAACTGACAAAAATGTCAAGAAAAGAATACTTTCAAACTTGTCAAAAAGACTCTAAAAAAGGCAAGAAAAGCAACAGGGCCACCAAACAAGGGAACTTGAAATCCAGGCTGAAAACAAAATTTAAAACAATTTCCTATTTTGGAAGACCAGAACAACTAAGAACTTAAAAATGAATCCTTGAACCCAAGATACAAACTACAAACTTGATTAAGAAGCAATCCCAAGCCAAATCTTTTTAGTGAGAAGGAGATTTTGAAAAAGAAAGCTTGCAGGAAAATTGAGTTCTCCAGATAGCAGATGACCATAAAACAACATAAATCACTAGGAAGTAGACCTAAGAGGGCAGAAAGATTTGAAAAAAGAATCCAAAAAATTCCATACACGACTGTGTAAAGACACAAGAGTGTGCACACGCGTTTCTAATACAAGAAACTTGCATATACGTGAGTCTACTTTAAAGAAACCTGCGTGTATATGCTTTGTAATCAAAGAAAACAACACATACAAAGCTTAATTAGGAAAAAACAAAAATCAAGGTCTGATCAAGAAGATCAAACTTGATGCCTGGGACATTGATGGACCAAACAATACTGTAAAAGCAAGCAGTCAAGAAACTGAACCCTGATTGACCACAAATAACCCAAACTAGGAATAATAAGATTGTTATCCCCAGTGGAGTCACAAATTTTGTTGTGGGTGATACCACCCTAGGGCTTTGGGTTGGGAATCCAAAAGAGCAGAGGGCAAACCGCAATAAGAAATGCTTAGGCACTCAACCTAAATGCTCATTCTACTAAACTGTGCAGGAGTGTCCTTACCCAGATGTCCTACATTTTGGTAGATCCCGCAAGGTGCAAACTCACAACTTCTCCTGATGTTATTGAAACCTGAAAATTATTCAAATAGAACATATACATCAGTAGAAACATAAAGCATGTTCATGATATTAACCTTAAATCATATAAATGAATGACCAATTATACATCAATATAAAATTCATAAATGAATTACAACATAACTTGATGCATAAACACATTTAATATGGGAAACAGAACAACATTCCTTTTATTGAAGTTAGCTACAAGTAAAGTGGAGAAATACGACCTAAGTACTTCTCCGGCTCCAAGCAAAACTGTCCTCCAAATCTGTCCTTTCTTGGCCTTCAACAATATTCCTCCATCACCAATACAAGGATATCTCAAGTAAGATGAAGGATATCTACGACAAGGAAACAAGGGTTTCCTGAAGCTTTGGGGAGTGCAAGAGGCATAGGTATTTGCCATAATTGATCAGGGATAGTCTCACTATAGTATCAATATCTCATATCTTCTCCCTTAAGGCCTTCCCATGGAGGTTTATTTACACTTCTCCAAATTAGTTTTTTCAGTTGGGAAATAGTTGGACCACGGGCAATAGGAGGTGAGTAACAGGTAAAACCCATGAATTCCACGTGAAATTAAGGAAATTTAATTTTTTTAAGTGTTTTAACACATGTACGTGGGTTGGGTATCTGCTGACCCACATGTACATCATTTTATCACAGGGAAAAGTAGTGTATAGGTAATAAAATACTGTTTTTTAAATTTTAGACCAAGTCTAGAAAGAGGGGTTGCCCTAGGCCATAATCAAAGCATCAGATCTACCAAGAGTGGTATGTGGTGCTATAACACCTACAAGAGGCAAAGGAGTAGCTGGTGTCATCCTCTACAATACAGACTCCTACCATGCAGGAGAAAACAACTAAGAGAAGAGTCCCCTTTAGGGACTGAAATTTTCAGTGAAGGATTTAAAATTATGTATAGGAAGAATGCCAAGCTTAGTTCCAAACTCAACCTCTGCAAGGACTCAGAGCAGGAGAACATTATCTCCACTAATGAGCCACTTGTTTCCTCATTAGTGGGTGATCAGACCACACTATTTTCCACTACCTCCATGGCTTCACAACAACAACTTCAAATTATGCAGACCTACACATCTACTACAAGGGAGACATATAAAAGTATAATGGACAATTTTAAGGAGATAAAAGTAAGGAATGAGGACTTAAAGATTAATACCTACAATCAATTCTGGAAGCAGACTTCTGGTTCTCAAAGCACGCTGTTTTAGCCTTTGGTTCAAAAAAAGGTAAAATGCAAATGGCATTCCTCTAGGCATAGGTTCCCCAGCCAAAGGCAACATCACACTACAAGAAGACAACATTTGATTTTGATGTAAAGATATACATCCCATTGACCAAATGGAGATGCATAAGAAGATTGGGGAAATGTGTTTTTCCAATGTCACCAACATTGTTATGAGTTTGTCTAAACTGTAAGTTACATTAGCAAATGTTTAATCACAACTGAAGAAGGAGAAGGTCTTTTTACTTGCCAAAGGCACCAGGATCAAAATTCTAGAGGAATTGGTGATCAAAGTGGTTTATGACCCTTAAAACATCAATGCTGCAGAAGAGCTTATAAAGAAAAAGAATTTAGACATAGCAGCATTAAGGAAGCAGTTAAAGTTTCTAGCTACAGAAGATCCTCTGCCCAAGGATATTGAAGAAAAAAAGACACAAAATACAGATATGATGAAGCTCATCATGGAGTAGAGTGCACAATTGAAGCAAATAGAGATAGAGATGGAAAATATGATTAAATAAAAGGAGAAAATTGCCAAAATGGTTGTTGTCCCTTTGGAAGCACTCACTATCACAACCATTCCTACAACCATGTCTTCTACAACAAGTACAGGGGATGCTATAGATCAGTTGGAAAATACAATACAAAACATGTCTCTCCAAACTAAAGAGATCAAAAGGTTGCAGGCTCAAGTCAAACTTCTACAGGATCATCAAACGAAGACTAAGAATTTTCATGCAGCAAAGCTACAAAGATCTCAAAATCAGATAGAGGCATGGAAGAAGTCAACAGTTGAGTCTTCTATTGGCTACACATTAGTCCATGTTAAAGAAATCATATGGAACAATATCATTCAAGAAATAGATGAAAACTGGCCATGTATCCAGATTATATTCAAGCATAAGGAATTGATGGAGAAAGCCAAGAAAACTATTTCCATTATCAATGCTTAATTGGGAGAGATGCCTGCTACAACCAACAACATCATAAAGTTCCTTGAGCTGGATGATCTAGGAGTAGATGATAGAACATAAACCATCCTGGAGGTAAAGAAATTTCTAACAAAGAAGAACTTGGTTGTACAACTGACAGAGAAATGTCACACTCTGGAGGTAACAGTTAACAGGCTTTTCACTAGAATAGATGCATTGAACAAGAAAGGTTTGCCTTCTTTATTTGTGATCAATGACAAATTAATGACTAGGGAAGACTACATGAAGAAGCTTCAAGACATTACCAAGGATACATCTAAGTCTTCCAACATCAAAGGTTCTATGAAGGGGAGTGCTTTTCATGAAGCTATTAGCAACATAAGTTTTATCCAACACAAGATAAAACACATTTTTGCAGTAAAACCCACTTTTGCTCGGTATACTAAGGTAGATGAGATCTACTACAAGGTAACAAAGATTGTTATTCCATATGAAGAGCAGTGGGACAAGTTGTGTGAATTCTAGGATTAAAAAGACAGGCTAGCATCACCAGCACATCACCCAAATAGTGCCCACTCAGTAACTGTTCTCCTCCAAAGCAGGGCCAGATGTCTAGATCACTTCACCATGTTCATTCCTTTTGATCACATTATTTCTTTTCTATTATTTCAAAGTTAATAATGTAATGTTGTGTTACTCAGGCATTATTTGCAATATTTTTGTAAATTTTGTTTAAATACTTCATTCTATCGAAGTATTTAGGGCTGAACCCTTGAACAAGTTATCAAGTAGATTTGTACTCAGCTGGAGCATTTTTGAGATAATAAAAGATTTTGGATTTGCCTCATATGGTCTATCTCTTAATGAGTTGTATTTCATCTTGTTTATTCATTATGTCTTCTTCATATAATTCATGTCTTTTTCAATTATCCGATTTAAAATTTAATTGAATTTCAGTTCCATTTTGAATCCTCTGTGAAGTTGTAAATTAAATAAGAGATAAATTTACATAACTATTTGTTATTGTAAATTACTCTTTGAGCATAAATTGCACTAGATCTCTATGATAGTATGTTTATATTTTGTTGATTAAGAAAACACTTTTTTCCTAATTTCAGCTTATAAATGGTTAAATACTCAGTTTGAATATTAAGTCAATTATAGTTCTCCATATTCTACTTATCCATCCCACTAAAATCAAAATAACCATGTGCAGTTAAAGAAAAACCTTTTACTTTATTAATAATATATCTAAGTTTAAAGCACATGTTTATAAATAGTTCACTGGTCATCCAATCATTTAAAACAACAAAACATTATAGATGCTTTGGCATAACTAATTGACCTTAGGTTATCTCAAAGGACAACATCAGATTGGCGACATTGTTAAGGAGAAAAGGATTGAAAGCTAAATTTCCCTAGGGAAACGATTCTTCCTTTCCTTTAAGGTGAATAAGGGATAAGGATATAGGTCAAAATATTTCCCCTGGAAATTCCACTAGTCCAAGCTGGCTCCTTTTAAGCATACTAGATCACGTTCTGATTCTGAGATTGTTAACCCTCTATCAGATCCAGAAAGACTTATTAGGGGAGCCTCTTCAAGGAGAAGACATAGAACCCCTTCTTATTCTTTAGATTTACACCCTGAAGACATCTCATCTGTAGATCCTTTTTCATCATGCCATCCACTCCTGATTGGACTGAACTACCTCCTAGGGTTTCTAAACTCCATTCTAGAGGAGTAGATCTTCCATCAGCCTTCTTAATACAATCCCTTGAGTCATATCAAGTCCCATCCATTCCTATCAAATCACCTTCATCTGAGGAATAATTAGGTTTACATTTACTTGAATTCAAGCCTACATAATTCATAACTCCAACTCCTTATTCTATTGCCTCAACCTCTACTAATCTTAAAGAGACATTTTCTGTTTATTCAAATCCTTTGTTTGATAATAAGGAAGACTTTCCATGAGGAGTTGAGAAGTTGGTTATTAGAACCCCTTTTAAATCCTCAAAGAGGTCTCCTCCCTCTTTCTCTCCTCCACATACTAATACCCCTACCAATTCATCTTCATCCCCTTCATCTTCATCATCTTCCTCTTCCTCATCATCATCCACTCAGTCACCCCACACTCCTCCTGTTGTTATGGATTTTCAACCTATTGTGCAAGCAAGGTATGGTGCTCTAGTTCTCCCTACAAACTTGAAAAATTTTCCTTATGGATATTTGAAACATCTACCAAGATTTAATGGAGAAACAAGTCCCTCAACAGAGGATCATGTATCAGCTTTCCTAGATTTTGCTAACAATATGAACATAGAACAGGAAGATGTTTATATGAGATTATTTGTACAATCTTTAGAAGGACATGTTAGGATTTGGTTTAGGCAACTTAGAGCCGACTCTATTAGAACATGGAATGAGCTCATAACTATATTTAAAAACCAATGGGGAATAAAGAAATAACTTATTTACTTTCTCACTGAATTTGAAGAATTGAAGAGAAACCTTGGTGAACGAGTTGTTGAATTCATCAAAATATTTAACAAACTCTATCATAAAATGCCTATTGATTGTAAACCACTAGTAGCAACTGCGAAGGTCAGATTTTCCAAAGCATTTGAAGATGAATTTGTAGTCATGCTAAGGGAAAGGGTTTCTAATACATTAGAAGACATGCAGACAAATGCTATAGAGGTATAAACTAATAGGTCATCTTCTAGCAAACTTAAAGTTAAAGCAGAGAAAGAAGAAAGAAAACTAAAAGCTAGGGTTGATGACTCATCTTCTTCCAAATCTAAACTTGAAGATCAGAAAATTGATGACATTACATATTTACTTAGAAACCTTTCTAATAGGATTTCTAAAATTGAAACACAACCTATAACTGCTCAGCAAACTGCTATCATACCTCAATCTCAAACTCAATTCCGAAGAACTCTTCAAATGCAGATTCTTCAGAGACCAAGTTCTAATCAAAAAGTTCAACTACCTTTGTTGATTGATGATCAACAACCATATGATATAGGCCCTTTAGTCACTGAAGATATCAATAATATTGATTCTTTAGTAGTACAAATGGCAATAGTTCCTTCATCTTCACCTCAGTCTTTTGAAGAAGAACAAGGAGATGCTCAACTTTCAAAATACCTAGGATTCTCTGAATTTTTATTGCAGAATTGAGTAAGAGGTATGATCTAAGACCTAGATCAGGTCCTGTTAGACCTTCAAAACCTACCACTATTATTGAACCTACAATAAAATCCATTCAAACACAAACTCCAACACCTCAGATTATAGAGTCATCCACTGAAACCTTTTCATCTGACAAGACTATTTTGATAACTTTTAATATAGAAAAGGAATTGGAAAGGGTAAATATTCCTATACCTTTAATTGAACTTTCCAAAATCCCTGGTTACCAAAATCAAGTGTCTAAATGGATATAGTCCTATAGTGTAGATGTTGAGGGAGATGTTATTATTTTGCAAGATGAAAATCCCTCAGTAGTGTTTGGCCCTAGTTCTGATATGATTGATGAAATTGTTCCACCATCTTATGTAACTTTAAAAGCTCATGACTTTCTTTTGTATAACTGCATGATGGATTCTGGAGCTTCTCATAAACTTATGCCAAAGGTAATTATGGACCAGCTTCAGTTACAAGTTACCCATTCTTATCATGATATTTACACATTTGATTCAAAGAAAGTACCATGCCTAGGATTGATAAAATACCTAGTTGTTACCTTATCTCAAATAGTTGTCAAGAGTATAGTTTTAGACACAGTTTTCACTAATATTCCTGCGAAGTTTGGCATGCTCCTATCTAGATCATGTTGTATAAACTTGGAGGATCACTTCAGATGGACATGTCTTTTGCTACTATTCCAGTCTATGGAGGTGAACATTTAAGGTTATATAGGGAAGTCAGATTCCTTCATACTATTTGTAGGTCTGATCAAGCAAAAAGCCACCCTATCTATGCAGTATATCAAGATTTTGGTTGCTTTCAGTTATCTTCACGAAATTCATAAAACACACAACTCGCCATTGAAAATATAGTTTCCAAACCTAAAATTGAAGAATCAGATATCTAGAAACTTTAATTTGATGGCTCTTGCTCAAAGGAAGGAGCAGGAGCAAGAATTGTTTTAATTTCACCAAATAAAGAAAACATTACTCAGTCATGTAAACTTGAATTTGAGGTCACCAATAATGTGGCTGAGTATGAGGCTTTTCTTCTTGGTCTTGAGCTAGCTAAGAGTCTAAAGATTCAAAATTTGATTGTCTTTTCTAATTCTGAGCTTATAGTGAACCAGGTTAGAAATCTGTGTCAAACGAAACACCCAAGGCTTAGGTCCTATAGAAATGAAGCTTGGGACACGATTGAAAATTTCTTCCAAGGATTTAACATAATTGTTATTCCTAGAGATGAAAATATGCATGCTAGATCACTAGCTGTCTCAACAAGCTCTTTCAAAATACCTGAGCCATATAATACCAAATTCAAGTCAAGTATAGACCAACAATTCCTGATAACGTTAAACACTAGCAGATTTTTGAAGATGATAAGCAGTTAAAATCTTTCCTTCAAGTCATTGATGAATTCTCAAATATGCAAATTGAAGAATATCAAAACAATGTTCAAGAATCAAATCACTAAAATCGAGAAACTTCATTCAGTCCTAAAATTCGTGATCATGATATCATCCAGTTATCTAATAATTTTATTCCTAAAGGATTAGTTTCGTTGGAAAAACTATTTGATAATAATGATGTCTCTAAAAACCCCTTGTTTAACTCACCTGAAGAAGAAATCGAAGAATGAAATATTGGGACTTTGAATGATGTGAGAAATGTTAAATTGTCATCAACCTTGCCTTCAGATGTAAAAATTAAATACTTGAATCTTCTTAAAAATTACAAAGATGTTGTTGCCTAGTCTTATAATGAGTTAAAAACTTATGATACATCTTTTATTGAGCATAAGATTCCTTTGAAACCAAAAACAAAACCCTTTCAGTGAAAGCTAAGAAGAATCAATCCCATACTACTTCCAACCATTGAGAAAGAACTTAAAAAGTTGCTTGATGCTCATATCATAGTACCTTTAAGGTATTCTTATTGGGTAGCCAACCTAGTTCCTGTCAGAAAGAAAAATGGTGAGATTATGCTATGTGTAGACTTCCGAAATCTAAACAAATAATCTTTAAAAGATAACTATCCATTGCCCAAAATGGATCATCTACTTCAGAAGGTTTTAGGTGCAAATAGGATTTCTATGCTAGATGGATTTTCTAGTTACAACTAGATCATGGTAAGTCAAGCTGACCAAGATAAAACTGCTTTCACCACACATTGGGGTACATTTATGTATGCTAGAATGCCATTTGGGTTAACCAATGCCAAAGCCACTTTCTAGAGAGCCATGGACCTAACATTTGTAGGTAAAAGATCTGAATTTACTATTATTTATTTAGATGATTTAACTGTTTTCTTTGATTCTAATGAAAACAATTTAAAACACTTGAGCAAGGTTTTTGACAGGTGTAGGAAATTTGGCATATCCATTAGTCCAAAGAAATCTTCATTTTCTGTAAAGGAAGGGAAAGTACTAGGGCATATAATCTCCAAGGAGGGAGTTATAATTGACCCAAAAAGAGTCTCAACTATTCAGACCCTATCTCTACCAAGGAATAAGAAAGAGATACAAACATTCCTTGGAAAGATTAATTTTCTCAAAAGGTTCTTCCCTAATTATGCTGAGATAGTTAAGGATATAAATGATATGCTAAAGAAAAACAATGATGTGAAATGGAAAATTCTACTAGATATGCTTTTGATCAGATGAAAATGCTATATCTAAGGCCCCTAAATTGGCTAGCCCTAATTATTCTTCATCTTTTAGCATATTTTCTTTTGCATCTGAGACAACTTTAATTTTTGTACTTTTACAAAAGAACACAAATGGTGATGACCAGCCTATAGCCTTCTTTTCCAAAGTTATGAGGGATGCTGAACTTAGGTATGATATTATTGAAAAACAAGCTTATGCCTTAATTCAAGCCCTCAAAGCCTTTAGAACCTATGTCTTGCATTCACACATTACAAGTTATGTCCCTAATCATGTTGCTAAAATTGTTTTCACCCAGCCTGATACTGATGGAAGAAGAGGGAGATGGATTGCTAAAATCCTTGAATTTTACCTTGAAATTAAGACCACAAAGCTAGTAAAAGGCCAAGGCTTGGCCAAATTGTTAGTTGAGTCCAACTGCAAAGTATTAGGGATAAATTTTGTTTTTGAAATTTCATCTAGGGAGAATCCCCAAGAGCCTTCTTTAATATCTGAAGAATCCACAAGAACCTCCTCCTATTATAGAAAGGGAGAATCCACAAGAACCTCTTTCTTCAGATTAAGCCATTCTTGTTCACATAGATCAAAAATATCTACTCTTTGATTAGTGCTTTGATATTGTGCATTTTATTAGCGATTTTTAATGTGCAACTGATATTAATTTGAAGTAGTGCAAAGCCCTGAAACTTAAAGTAGTAAAATATTGTGTTATCAATGCTAATCTATACTAGAAAGACCCTCTTAATATCCTTCTTGTTTGTTTAACTGAAAATGAAACAAAGGGGATTATAAATTAGTTTCATGCAGGGTTTTGTGGTGGACACTATGCCTAAAGAGAAATAGCCTACAAAATTTTAAAAGCAAGTTTCTACTGGCCCACACTTTTTAAATAAGTTGGAGCGAGGGTAAGAAGTTGCATACCATGACAATTATTTGTAGCAAAACAGAAAATGTCAACACTTCCTTTGGCATAACTAATTAACCTTAGGTTATCTCAAAGAACAACAGGTTCTTCTAGGACAAGATATATCAACCTCACTTGTGCCCCCTGATATGGAAATACCTACTCATGTACCTATATTTTACAATGGCGTGGTAGTGTCAATAAAGCTTCATCTATGGATGATAGTGAAAACAGTGGGAAAAATGACAGTTATAATAATCTCCATTACGATAGTATGCATCACCTCTAGTCTCATGATGACTATTATTTCAAATAGGATAAATAGATTATTAATAACCCTAGGTTGACAACATTCTTCTTTGACTCATGCTAGATTGGACAGCGTGTAAGTAGTAATGGTTATGAAGGTTTCAATGCAAGTGAACATGGAAATAATAACATGGTCAATAAAAAATGAGTAGTAGTTTCATTATCATAGGATTGAATGGAGAAAGTAGGACTATTAATAAGATTATTGGTATATGCATAGGTTAGTTGTATTTGAAAAATTAGGTGACTCTCTACTATCAAATCTAATTATTTTTCATGAGGAAATGCAAAAGTGCAAGCACAAGGGAGATGTTGAGTCACCAATTTGGAATCTTTTTCATCATCCAAAACACCCTTTTTCTATCATTTCATCTCACTTATTTTCCTGTATATAACCATTATTAATTTATTTCTTCATAGATATACCATGATATGCTTACAAATGCTAGCATATTTAACTACAATTATTTTCCTTTATTTTTAACAAATTAGAGAGGATTGTGCTTAGTTTTACTCAGTGAAGGATTTATCTAGTTTTTTTCTTATTCCTCATATAAAATTCCTGTAACTATCCTTTGAGGTTGGAATATGAATGTAGATCTAGGGGTGCTTCCAAAACATGAGTTTTGTTCTTAGTGACAATGACATGGTTTCATGTTATCTACATTGCACCATAGACAATTCCATAAGTCTCCAAGTTATGATCCACATTTTAGTCAATTTGTGCAAGGAAAAAACGAGTAATAAACTTCGAGAGTAGCTTATAGAGAAACAAAGAAGAATCTAAAAGATCTATTACATGAATTTTTTTCCGAAACATCACTAATTAGGTGTCTCGTGATTTCTTTCTCAAAAAGTACGTGGATTGGGAAATACACATGGTTCTTTCAAGGGTATCTTTCTAGCTGCAACGATTCGAAAACTACATCCCAAAAGAGAAAATGGTTAGCAAAACAAAAAAAATCAAGCTATTCTCAGATGGTTTTAGGTTATATAATATAATCTTATCTTAATTAACCAAGGCCTACTAAAAACATAGAGAGAAAATATTTTTGTAAATTTGTCCATGGTTCAATAGTCCAGACTTGGGGGAATAGTTCCAATTCACCCCTTGGATCTTTTATATAAATGTATGGATAGTAAGAAGGATGAGGGGATATTGATCTATAATACCATTATTGTGAGACTATTTCAATCAATCTGATTGTTAGGGATTGTTTACACTTTGTTGACATGTAATCTCTTGGGGAAAGCTGATGATATATAGTGTGTTTAGTTTAACTTGAGTATGTTATTTGTGTGTAGTCTTATGTGTGGTGTAGCTCTTTTGCAACAAGAGACATAGTTGGTTTGTTTTGGGGGGGGGGGGGGGGGGGTGGCTTGGGGG
The DNA here is from genome assembly GCA_000404065.3 of Pinus taeda. Classification (NCBI taxonomy): domain Eukaryota; kingdom Viridiplantae; phylum Streptophyta; class Pinopsida; order Pinales; family Pinaceae; genus Pinus; species Pinus taeda. The sequence goes on from APFE031668932.1 coordinate 95,418, forward strand.
GGCGCACTAATCTAGTTATATTATCTCATTTTTTAATTTCATTTGTATGTATGGTAATACCCTATTCCTATGCTCTGTTTTGATTCAATTTTAAGGGTAATTATGTACCTAGTTATATGGCATGTTGCATGTTGATTATATCATTGTTATTTTGTGTGGGTATGTAATGATATTTGTTGTGTTTGCAGGCATGTAATATAAACTCTTTTAAAAACAAAGTACAACTGTGTATAACTAGTCTGTGTATGAGATCTATAATCAAACATTGGTCAAGCCTCTCTTTTCCCATGCATGGATAGATAGGTTTATTTCCTTGCATATTTTGGTGTTACCTCAAGTTAGATAGGATTTCATTTTAAATTGTAGTTTGAAGAGTGTGCATTAAGGGAAATGTTAGACTTTTCTTCATCAAGGTCATTCAATGGTTATCTTTCCCAGCTAGTGTGATAGATATATATCATGTCAATTAGGGACATCATAAACAACCCCAATGACCTCAATAGGTTTCACTTATGATGACCTCAATAGATTGAATTTAAGGCTACATGAATGAGATTTAATGTGTTGATTTTTCATGATATCCTAAATTGATAATTAATTCTAGTTATTTCTTCATTAGTTTAACTTATGTAACATTCATCGTTAAGCAACTATACATATAAAATCTTCAACAGTAAAAAAATTAAAGACATTAGGACCATAAATAGATAGCCAAACACAAGAGGCAAGAAATTTTACCCTGGGAAAACCCTCTTCTAGGGAAAAACCCAATAATCCTTTCTTAGAGAAATTATTCAATTCAACAAGAGATACACTCTAATTTCCTAGTAAAAATCAAAGTCAATCTGACTAGCCATCAACCCAAGTCAAACTTAGTTAACCAAAGACAAATTCGGCCTCTTGAAATTTTGGCCTCCTGTAATTCGGAATTCAATCTACCTCAGAACAAACATAGATTTGTCTTCTTACTCTACCTAAGATTTGTCCTTCTATTCTGTTTCAAATTCATCTTCTTTAGTATCCCACATGTGAGCAAAGCCAATATAAGATGGTGATCCAAATTGGTGCCTTGGAGGAGATCAATCTTCTTTTATATAGTGGACTAATGGGTTCGAATTAGTGTGTCAAGTAGATTGGATGACTTGATGTTCTTGGAGGGAAGACTTGATATTGTGGAGACAAAAATTTAAATATCAAAAATCGAATTTCCCTCTTTTCAAGTTGGTTAGGAATTCTCATTTATATTTATAATCTAGAGGGATAAGACTCAATTATGAAGACCAACCATAGCTATTAAAATTCAACACTACCCCTTAGCTACAAAGGTATTCATAATAGCTTCTTCGGATTTTCTCTTGTTGAAAAAAATTCTCTATTCCAAGAAAGGGTTGAACGAGCTACCTATGTTGATGTATCCATCCACTACATGTGAACATTGTCATGTATCATCATCATGCAAAGGATCTACTGACCCACTAGTCACATATCCTTTGCAAGGGATATAGGCATCCATAATCCAAACCCTTTGGCTATTCAGGTACCCCCTGGCACAAGACTAGTCCTTTGATCACTAATCTACCAAGTCGTCACTTGGAATCATGTCAAGTACCCCTTGGCCCATGGTGAAACCTTGGGCCCATGTACCATTCCCACATGTCGTCACATGTCATTGAATGGTAAAAATACTTGCCCAATGCTGAGGCACACACTCAACTCACTGGCCAAGTAACCCTTGGAAATATGGCTAGGTAACACCTGATTGGGGGAGTACTCAGGGCCTTCATTCTTTCTAGGACAATCTACCTAGCCACCTTACATGTCTCCTAGTCAATACCTATTAGCTAGTCAAAACCCTTGATCGAGAGAGAATATTTTCCCCTTGATGCTACAACATCAACACTCCCTCTAACCGAGGGAAGAATTCTTAGCTACTCCAAGCTTGTCCTTGGAGTAGAAAAAATTCATCTAGGGATAGAGGTTTTGTGAGAATGCTAGCAACCTACTTAACCATAGAAATACACTGGAGTCTCACTACTCCCTTTTTTACCATGACCAATATGTAGTGGTACCATGTGCATTGATCATCGTGATCGAGACTAATCAAACACCTGAAGATACCTTTCTTCTCAACTTGCCAAGAAAATTTCAACAAGGATGGATGTTTTCTCATAGTCCTCCCCCTCTTCCTTGGAGGATCCCCACTTTGTATTTTTCTGTGTTGCCAGCTTGATCTTGTAAATCCATCTTAAAATCATCGCTTACTTTCCACAAATCTCAGTATAATGACATCCTTTAAACTTGTTGGCCTTCCTTCTCCCTATGAACTATGAGCTCTTTCAGTCACCAGGTACAATTATAGATGTCAATATGATTTATCCCTCCATAAATCAATGACCCTAGGAGAATCCTTTTGCCACAAATTTTGCTTTGTTCTTCCAATACTTCCAGTTGCTTCCAGAGCCTTGGAAGCCTTCACGATGTACCTGTAATCGTCACTAGGATTCCATGGAAGAAACGATTATGACTCAACAAAATAAATAAAAACGAGAGGCTAACTAATAGTAAAACAATAATAAAGAAGGAAGAGTTATAAAGTACTTATATTTTGAGACTTATGCGGAATTATCAACTCCCTATGAATATTTTACTTCTTATAGAAATAATTGAAATCCGTCGGCAACCTCATCATCCTTGTCCCCATCATCAACATATTTTTTTCCTTTCCTTCAAGAGATAAGGTTTTGTTATTCAACTGAAAGATTTATCTATGTCTAGTTCTAAGATTCTATCCACAAACCCTAGGGCTTTCTCATCAATACCAAGTCATCTATGGTTTACAAACCCTACAAATTTTCATTTACACCTTTTGTAAGTCCAAAAGACTGTCATCTACAAATTTTATTTCTATATCCAAATGTCCAAAAATCTTAGTGTCCCCATGCCTCCTTAGCATACCTGGTCACTACTTTTTATATCACCAGTACTAGCAACAAATTTTGCAACTATGTTCTCTTAGTTGGAAATTGTTTTGGCCCTTCCATACAAAGTATATCTTCCTTCTCATAAATATTGTAGCTATAGCAATAATATGAACTTTATAAGGAAAAATTTAGTTTTGTAAATGACTCAGTCTTCTCAAGAAGATTTCAATCTCCAAATTTGAGGAGGAACTTGGCCTCTTCTTATTATGAATTCCCTTTCAACTATCATTTCAAAATACTTCACAAATTGCATTCAAAGAACTAGCTCCACAAATTGATCCTCAATAATAGAAAATTTTTAATTGTGCTTTATTAATGACAATGATCCATTATGTCTTGATGTGTAAAGAATAGACTCCAACATTGTAGTGTGCTTGGAAAGTAATAGTTTGAAACGTTATGCTAGATAGTCCTTTGTTTACATCAACATAATTTTTGTTTGTTGCTCTGAAGCCATAAAATATACATTACAACATGCCATCATATCAAATCTTTTAAGATCATTGATCAGGGTGGATCTTGTCATTGGAATTTTATTTCCTTACATAAATGGGTGAAGGAGGTCCCTCTAGCTTAGAGCAACTTCCAACTTTTCATTGCATACAATTTCATACTTTCTTGCAGAAAATTCTCCAACGATTCATGCTTGTCAAGGTTCATGACAAGGAACAAATTTTTCTTCTATCAAATAAGGTAGAAACTCTAAAGAAATCTTTCAAGCCTAAACTTACAAGCATGAGGTTACAAGCCTCAACACAAATATTTCAGACCTAAACTTGGTCTCCTTTTATGAACAACAGTTCTGAGATTCCTTGATGTCCTTTTACAGAGACAACTTAGCCTTATAGAATCATTTTTGCTCCTTTTATGCCATGACTAAATTCTTTAGGTCTTGCACCCTTTTTTCACAATGTTGTGACTCTTGGCCTCTTCTAGCACCTTCCTCTAATTCAACATCCTTAATTAGTTTGAAAAATTTGTATCCAAAAATAAAAGTAACCTTGGTTCCCTCTTTAGAAAACCCTTTCTCTCTTGGGATACATGGGTGTTCCCATGACCAATAGTTTCTACACATGGAGTTGCAATACACTCTTTAGCAAACTCAATACCCATTTTAAAAATCTGAAACATCATTGGCTCATGAGATGAAAGTTTTTCTTCTATGAACCCTTCAAAAAACTATATGGACCATAGACATCTGTTCAAGACATGAAAAATACACAGATTATAATTTTAAAGGGTCTTATATAAATTTTGATCCTCAATCAGGTTTTCTTGCTCTCCTCTTTCTAGGCATAAGATAACTCTTATATTCCTTGGCCACAAATTTGATATTTTTTGGCTTCTCCTGTTATCACACTAAGGCCTTTCGACCTTCCTAAGGTTATCCCTAAGGATAGGGTTTTGGCCCTCTCCCATAACAAAAAATAGAGTAGTCCAGAGCACAGACAGAAGATAGATATTGACCTATTTTGGGATATCCCTCCTCCTTCTTTCAATTACAATTATATTTCAAACTAGGGATTCCAATTCTGAACACAAATTCAATAGGATGATCTTTTGATTTATGAGAAGGGCTAATGTTAGCTGTGAGAGAAGAAGCCCTAGAGGATAACTTGAAACAAGTTGGATTTTTCAAGGCTACTCTTTTACTCAAGCTTTGATATTGGGTGAAAGCATGGAGTTGGGTTACCCTTTTTGGTGAAATGGGTTTGTTTGGGTGGAAAAAACAATGGGTTAATCAAACCATTTAAGCACTAATTCGAGCCTTTTTAAAGCGCTCGATCGAGTTCCTTAGGCGCTGAAAAGGTATTTCGAATGAGGGTTAAAAAGAAACCCTTGATCTATGTTGAAAAATGTAGCAAGAAATTCTCAATTTGATTTTTCCTTGATTAAATTGAGAAACGAATTTGCACATCAATAGACAACTTGGATGCAGTTAACTTGTCTGACATGTCTTGTGTTACCCAATTTACTTAGTAAATTCGATTTGGAGGAATTATAGTTCACTTAAGCATGTGTTATTGCTAATTTATAGCAATCAAGGTCATTTATCTCATGTTGTTTTAACTAGTTCCATCAATAGTTGGAACTAGTGGAAGGTCAGTTATGCAGTGGGACTTTATTCAAACTTAGTAATCATTCAATTAACTAATCAATCATCTCAAAATAGCTATTGCATGTAAATAATTCAAGTTCCCTAGTTGTGGTGGAGATTACAAGGAAGTGTAACATTAGTTGTAGTCTAGTCTTAAGTGTACGGGTGTTGCATGTTGTAAGATGGTCAACCTTGGGAATTGTGCAATCCATTTTGGAGAAATTCCTAAATCCTAGGGGCCTAATTGATCAAGGAATTGTGCAAGGAAATAGGGGCTCAAGCATAAGCACAAATTGACTAATTCTGGGTCAAAGCTTCTTAGTGAGAAGAGAGATAGGTTATTCACTTGCAAGTTGTGCGTAGTTGAGCAAAGCAATTGTAATACATATCTATTAATCATATTAACACAAGTATGAATCGGGGTTTTTAGAAAATTGCTTTCCCCTAAAAAATGTTGTGTACACGTGTGTTATTTCTTATTGCATGTCTAATATTTTTGTTCTAAAATTTGAATTGAATTCCATAGAGTAGTAGAGTAGGTTTGTGTCTTGGAATTTTGATTAGAACTTCATGAGAAATTGAAAATCTACACCAAAATTTATACATGGTATTAGAGCATGATTCACATTAGAGCAGGAATTTCGATGTTTTTTCTCAAGAGGTTCGAATTTGCAGTTTAGTGTAGCAAGATCTCTTGAGAGTTGATAAGATGACCTTCAACGAGATGAGGCTAGAGTATGCCTTGGAAGGTAGCTCTAATTTCATTGAATGGAAGGATCGCATGGAGGCATTATTCGATGAAAGTGGATTGCCAGAATAAATCAAGAGAGATGCTTCAAAGCCAATGGAACAGGATGCCCAAAACCTTGCTTAGTGGAAGAAATATTTATCCATGGCGAGGAGAATAATATTAGAGGGATTACGAGACAACATTGTCACCAATCTCCATGGGAAAGAAGCTCCTTATGCAATGTGGAAAACACTGACAAAACTGTTCGAGAATAGTAGTGACCACAGGAAGCTGTTGCTCAAGGATAAAATTTGAAATATCAAGATGTAGAATAATGACACTATCCTGTAGTATCTGAGTAGGTTCATGCAAGTTCATGATGATCTTGTAGGAGTTGGTGTTACTATTTTAGAGGATGACTCGGTAAGCCTAGCCCTTCTATGCCTCCCCAAGAGATGGCATAACTATCAAGATTCAATGCACAGGAGGGAGAAACTACCAAATTGGGAATTATTGTCTGATTTGGTACAGGAGGAAATAAGGAAGAATACCAAAGATGAGACTTCATCCAAGGGTGAGGATGAAGAGAAATTTTCATTGGTTGGAAAGGGAAAGAAAGAAAAAGGGAAGAAATCTCAAACCAAACCAAAATCTAGCTAATGGGGCAAGAAGAAAGATTTGTTCAAAATTAACTGCTTCCATTGTAATTGTAGGTTTTAACCCCA
>APFE031668936.1:0-13853 GCA_000404065.3 Pinus taeda
CCACCAGAATCGATCTCGCAGATCTCCCACTGAACAGGGTCTACCATAGGCCTGAGCGAAACCCCTCAGCAACAAAGGTGTCCCCTTGAAGCCAAAACAACTCTGATACCAAATGTAGGTTTTAACGCCGTACAAAAATTACCTGCATACAAATTCTAAAACACAGAAAAATAAACAATGCGAGAGCATAACACATAAAACACATATACACAGAGATTTTCCCACTGGATCCAAAACCGGGACTACCAACTTGATTTTTCATTATGTTCTTTTCAATGTTATAATACATATTTATACATGCCAAAGAATCCAATACCATGGACCAAAAACCATCGCGTCCAATACTATGGACCATCGAAAACCATCGCGTCCAAAAAACATGTGCGAAAATCATGCACAAAACCATAGGTGGGTCCGCCCAACCTAACATAGGGTCCAAAACCAAAATTTTCTTGGGCGCTGCCCTAGACCCCATAAAGTGGGGTTACGAGTGCCCCTCAAACCCCCTGTTAACTACATGGAAATAATATAACACAACCCAACCTCACTTAAACAGAATGAAGTCAGTAGGAATAGACTGCATAGACTCTCCTTACTGGAACTCGACCTTTGAGGGTCGCAGTAGTATGACAGGTCTATGTTGAGGAGTTTGCTTGAACCTCTCAAGCCTTCCATGGAGTACACAGACTCTTTGACTCTCTCTGGCTCTGTCTGGCTCGATGCTGCCTTCAGGTTAGCTCAACTTCTACTCTTTGTTCTCTGCTATTAGCTTCTTGCATCTCTATATGTGCCTCCCCTCTGCTTCTGTTAGTTCATGGCTTTAAAGCCAATTTGTTCTTTTGACTGCTCATTTCCGCTTCTTGGCCTTCTGGTTTCCTTACCTCTGTTCGTTCAAATTCCTCTACTCTACGTCATCATCACTGGGTAACGCCTCGTAGAGAGGTGGCCACCTGTTTCCAAATGAACTAGGTGGCAGATTCCTTGATTCATTTTTGAATGGACGTTAATTCTGTTTGCTTCAAAATCACCCGTGAATCATGAATTTTTTGCCAACTCATCATCCACGTCGGGCTTCAAATCCCTTGTCATCTTGCTTTTTGACCTGTCAAATCCGGTCAGTCATCAGGACGCATCTCTGCTGTTGATTTGAGCCCCCCAGATCCTACGGTCGTCCTTCATATTGGGTGGACAAGTGGCACAATGTTTACTCGTCTGATGTGGGCAGTTTTCTCTCTCATCCATCGGACACGTGTCGCTCAATGTGTGGCATCAGGTGGGACTCAGTCAAAACTGCTTATTGCCTCAAGACCTTTCAATATCCTGCTGGTTTGTGAAATCCCGCTCTATGGAACCGAATCCGTTACTTTTTTGAATTTTATAGCGATTTCAGGTCTGAGCACTTCGGGGCTTTCCTTCACTGAGGGGGATGCCCTGCGATACGCGATTAACACTAATCACATATCAAAAACCACCCCCATTTCTTGATTTGGCCTCCAATTTTGTCAGTTTGTGCCAGTGCGCATTACCATGGGCCAACAATTTGCGCGATCAACCGAGGGTCCTCGTTGCTCTGATCTGGCCACAACTGAAACTGTTACGAGGATTCCTTCTAATAGCTTTGATCTTTTTTAGGACTTGAATCTTTTAGCATAATTTGAAACAGTCATGAAAACTTAGAGAGTTTTTAGGATCCAATTCGGATCATGGCCTTCCCACTGAAAAAGCTTTTGGACCACCAAAAGTTGGTTTTCTTTCAAGCACCAATCAAGTGAGGGTATTTCTTCCTCACTTGCTCAATTTCTATGCATTTCACACTACTTGGCTTTGAACCCTTGAGTTCGATCCTGAGGTATTCAACATCCCCTTGTAGGTTTTAACCCCGTATAGAAATTAACTGCATATGAATTCTAAAACACATAAAATAAACAATGCGAGAGCATAACACATAAAACACATATACACAGAGATTTTCCCCTGGATCCAAAAACTGGGATTACCAGCTTGATTTTTCATTATGTTCCTTTCAATGTTATAATACATATTTATACATGCCAAAGCATCCAATACCATGGATCGAAAACCATCGCGTCCAAAAAACATGTGCAAAAATCATGCACAAAACCATAGGTGGGTCCACCCAACCTAACATAGGGTCCAAAACCAAAATTTTCCGGGGCATTGCCCTAGACCCCATAAAGTGGGGTTACGGGTGCCCCTCAAACCCCTTTGTAACTACGTGGAAAGAATATAACACAACCCAACACTCCTCTGAGTGTAGTTCTTACCTTCCTGTCCAAAACTGTATCTTCCTGCGACTTATTAAGATATTCAGGTAACAGATCATCAATAGAAGGCAATTGACTCTGCTCTTTGGGATCTTCAATTAATGAAGGTTCAAATAGTCTCAAGCTGTCTGCATTAATGACGGAGTAGATGTGCATGTAAGCTGGTAGATCAAGGCGAAAAGCATTCTCACCAATTTTCTCAAGTATCTTGAAAGGTCCATACCTTATTGGCTTCAACGTATTACCTTCACCTTGCATTCTGTCTTTGCTAATATACAACCGGACTTGGTCACCAACTTGGAAACTATGCTCCATCCGATGCTTGTCATGCCTTGCCTTGCACTTGGCTTGGCTCTTTTCCAACTGTTCCTATACTGCCTGGTGAATCTCTTGGATTTGTTCAATGAACTTGGTTTCCTTGTCCACATCACTGTGTCCATCAACTGCTATGTCTTTACCAAAGACAAAATACAAGGGAGACCTTGGTGTGAAACCAAAACAGGTCTCGAAAGGAGATCTCTGTGTAGAAGAATGTTTAGCTTGGTTGTAATGTTTGGCCATTTGTTTGCAGATGAAAAGCTGTGCTCTTCTTCAGCCTAGTGTCCATTAATTCCCACAAAATTAACTGAAATTTCCCAATGAATCAGGTATCTCGATAAGATATTATGGAAGTGGGTAATCCAAAATGAACCCATACATGTTGGAAGAAAAACTTTGCAGTTTGTTCAACTGTAATCTTTTTGTTACAAGGTATTAAAATACACATTTTGCTGAACCTATCCAAAACAACATATAAATAGTCATGACCTTTCCTAGATTTAGGTAGTCCTCCAACAAAATCCATGGAAACACTTTCCCAAGGATGAGAAGGAACTGGTAGTGGAGTGTACAAGCCTAGTTTTCTATTGTTGGGCTTGCTTTTAGCACACATGGTACACCCTCTTACCTATCTAGAAATTGTCTCATTCATTTTTGGCCAATAACACCAAAGTGACCTGATATTAGAGAAGTGTATGCTTCTCGAATTATCTTTACTCTTTCAGTTTGTGGAATGCATAGCTTCCCAAAATGATACAAGAGTTGGTCCTTAACATGATAATCCAATTCTTCTACTCATTTGCCTTGACTTAAAGTTGCATACACATCTTTAAAATCTATATCTTGAGCATATTGTTCAATGTAGCTCTCATGCAATACTGGATTATGCTTAAGTATAGTAGATGCATTTATAATTGGTCTAGATAAAATATCTGCAACTTTATTGTATATGCCCTTGTTGGAGAGGTAAATCCCCTCTACGGATAGAGGCGATCCCTACTAGCCTAGAACGGGTCTAGCAACAATCAAACAATGCTATCACACAAGTTCCTAATTGCAAATAAAGAGTAGGTGATGAAGACCTACTTGAGATCCAACGCTTTAGTTCGTAGGAGAGATGGCGCTCGCGTTCCTTTGCCTTGGTCGGTCACGATCCTCCACTATCCACGTGAATGGACACCTGCACACAAAGAGAACAAACACAAACCCAAGCGTGAAATCTAATATATGCAATTATACATCAGTCAGGAATGATATAATTTAACATCAACCATTACAAGTACAACGAGAATGGAACCATAATGATAGTCATCTATTTATTAATATTCAAAAAAGGAGAATACAACCAACATCCTGACGTCAAGTCCTCCTTTGGCTGGGTTCTCAGCTACACAAGTCTTGCAAAAGCTTGAAGGGGTGAGGGAAAAGCTCTCTCTCTCTTTAGTGACAAAGTCTCCTTACTTAGGGAAAGCCTTATGGATACAAAGAAGGCTTCTTACAACTCCAACCTTTTGATATCTTCCTTTCAGCACAAGTATTGCCACAAGAGTCAGGACTCAGAACTAGCTTGTTCAAGCCATAAAAACAAGCTTTTATAGAGGAAAAGGAAGAGATAAGGTCAATCACAACAATAATGGATTTGGCTTCATCACTTGGAAACTTCCATGGAATGGTGGAAAACAACTTTCCATCCAAGGAGATTCGAAGCCAAACCATCCTCACTCAACTTGGAATCAGTTGGGTGAATGAGGTGGACAGAACCTTCGGAGGTTTGAGTAGTTGAAAATTTTGCCCAACATGGTTGGCGCGATTGCGACTCTGGGACAGAGCACCAATGGCGCGCCCTTTCATTAGGATTTTCCCCATTGGCACGGGCATAACACAGGGCACCAGCGCTAATGCAAAAATGGCTATTTTTAGGGGCAATGAGCAGGAGATGTCTTAAGGGCATATGAAGCTCATGCTTAGAGGTAAATAAGGCAAGTGGTTTCAAGTCTTGTCACTTCTCACAAGTCCCGGAATGGGTCCTCCAAGAGGCAACAGAGGGGTAACGGGGACGGTGACAAACGGTGACAAATTACTGTGTAACAGATGCCCCCTAAAGCATGAGGCCCGAGAGAGAGAGGGGTGAAGTGCTTTACAAGAACATGTGTGACTGAAACACTGTCGCTGGAGAACCTGCGAAAAGAAGTACAACTGATATCTCAAGTACATGATATATATGTGGTATGGGCACAGCCATCCGTAACAGAGTATAAAACTGGATCTTGGGTATGGACGCAGCCATCCAATGAGGCTCTATGAATGGACTTAGGTATGGTCACAACCATCCAATGAATGAGTCATGTAATGATTACAAAAATCCACAAAATGCAACCCGGATGTAAATATGCACAATCCGGGGTCTTGTGCTCCAACTCGACCCAAACACAGTACAAGTTCAAACATGTGAATATAGGAGTCGAAGTCGAACATGCATGAACATCGTCTGATTACTAGTCAATGATGAAAACTGTTAACAGATGCGAGAGGTGCCACCAATAATGACGATGGTCCTCAAGGTACTATAGGTACAATCCATGGTGTGTGAATCAATGAGTCGGTGTCGAACATCCGTAGAATCATCTAATCGGAGGCCAATGATGAAAACCTCTCGTTGAACATGAAGAACCTGCCATTGAGGCATGCGGGCTCCAAGGTACCTGAAGGGAGTCTCTAGGTCACCTTCTTGGATAATGGGTTGAAGTCGACAGGAAGTGATCTTGATCGAAGGTGGGCCATAATGTTTCCCACATCATCAACGCGAGACGGAGAGAGACAATATGTTTTGTGTGAGACATCAGAGGGAGGTTGAGTATTCTTGCAGAGGCCACCTTCTCTTGAACATATCGGTGGCACAACGACGGATTTGGCATTATTTAAGGTTAAATGATCAGGGGTCATGATGACGAGACGATGAGCAGATGAATGGTCAAATAGGATAACCCAAACCCATGGAGGCAAATGTGAAACGAGATGAGATGTCCCAACCCAGACACGAATGCAAAAAGTGCCATGTTCAAGAGCGACATACTGCCGATGACGCCGATTATGATTCCTTTATTCCCCCACCATTTCTGGCGAGTACCCCGGTTATTTTTGGATGGCAAGCTTGACAGGGATAGTATATGCTTGAGAGGCGTCATTTCGACGGAATCCGATGTCATTAAGTTTTAACGAGTCTAAGAAAGGAAGAACTCAACGTCTTTTCATGTTTAGAGAGTTTGAAAAGACAGTGAAAAGAAAACTCCAGGGGTGTCCTTTTTCGTAAAGTTGTGTCTCTCGAGCCCGAAAAAGTATAAAACGATGCTCGAAAGAACCGCCTGATCATTACGAACGAGGAGTACTTTTCGTAAATAGTGACATTGATCTGAGAAAATAAAAAAGCGACCGATATCACGTCGTTTCGTTCCTATTAACGAACCTGAAATGACAAAGGTCTGACGATCTTTTCATTCTTTATACGGTCGAAAAAAGAGTTTAAAAATGACTGCCTCTTATTTACATTTAACGAGTCAAGAGGAATAACTCGGCAATCTTTTCACGTTTAGCGAGTCAGAAAAGAGCTAAAAGATGACTCCAAAGTGACTTTTCCGTGTATTTACCGAGTTCGAAAAAGTATAAAATACAACTCGTTTCACCATCGAAGTTGCGTAAAAGACCTATCGCTGCACAAGAAGTAAACGTAAAACCCATTTTCGACCAAGAATACATTAAAATATTCAAAAATAACCTTTCCAAACCCAAAAAATGAGTTAAAAAGCTTATAAATAGGGTGAAAATGTAAAAATAGAATTACTTTTACCATTTATCTCTTGAAGAGCGAAAAGGGTCCATTTGGGAGGCAAACTTCAGGCGGCGAATATGACCAATCCGTGCAACCATTCATGATCTCGTCAGCTCCAGGTAAGAGGCGCTTCCCTTAGCTCCATTTTTATACTATTTTCCATTTATTTAGTTCCTGATTGAGCCCCAGCAAGGGGGAATTTCAAAATTATGGCTTCGCCCCATTGGCGCAGGTATCCGGCACGGACCCGCGCTAATGGGGTGAAATACCCAAGGGAGCCACGCCATTAGTGCAACTGTTTTACAAACAGTCACGCTAACCGCACGACCCAAATTTTCTCATACTTTTACCCGTACAATTTGAAATTTCCCTAGATTATAATTTTTCCAATGTCCTAATGAAGGTAAATTTGTCCTTGTGGGTGCAGGAAACAGGTCAAAATGGTGGTAGAATGGAAAGAGAGAGAACATGACATTGTGGATGCCTCGGCAATTGAGGATGAATGGTGCATGAACGCCCTGAGGAATTGTGGCCTTAAAAAATTCTTCCTCACATCATATATGTGGTCGCAACCTGAGTTGCTCTAGTTTATCATTGATGCTTGGGACGTGGACGACCAAGTGTTTCGTATATGGAATCAGACCTTAGAGCTTGAGGTCTATGATGTATACTTCATCACAATACTGTCATGGAGAGGGGTGGTTCGTGTTTTGACTGGTAGTAGACCTTTCGGGGAGAAGGTTGGTGAAGTGAAAGCTCGAGTGTGTCCGGAAGCACAATTCGGGCAGCGGAGTGCTAAGGTGTTAATCAACACCATCCAAGATTTGACTCTGAAAGCCATTCTCTTCACCATCACACGTGCAGCTGGGGTACAGGCACCCCACGAGGCCAGCAAGAACCACCTAATACTTGCGACTGAATGCCTCAATCTGACCATCTTTAACTGGGCTGCAGCAGTGACTACTAATATCAAGAGGTAGCTCACCAATTGCAAGCGAGTGGACACGAAAGAGTTTGCATATGGTTCGATCGTGGTATCGTTCTTCCTAGAGCGAATACCACTCTTCCAGATTCAGAGAGCCGTGGTGGCAGATCCATTGTCACAAGAGCCTACAATGGCTCGTTGGGCAGCATTGATGCCCAGAGGAGGAGGAGGCCAAGAGATGTCATGGAATCCCGAGTTCTTCATATGGCTCCGTCGATAGCTGATCGTGATCCAGGATTGGCCGTATGCAGGGACTAGTTTCATGGGGGACCCAGACCTTCCGCTAACAGAGGGGGAGGAATGTGAGGAGGAGTTAGGTATGAACTCCTTGATTTTAATGTTTTTATCATTTTTTTGTCTTTTTCAATACATGCCTGTTCTAATGATGACTATATGTACATGCAGATGTGGGCCCAGAGCGACCAGCTGGGCTATCCCCTACAGTGCGAAGAGGCCAACCCGCAGCCGACCCTCAGGCAGGAGGTGTCATGGGGGAGGAGCTGATACAGAATCTCGAGGGACTTTCCCAAGGGATTCCCGGTTATGCCAGATTTGTAGATGTGCCTTTCTCTTATCAGAGGCACACAGTAGGGGTGCCGACTCGCGTCCACCGTCTGCTGAGACGATTGGTGTGAGCGGTGATGTGCTATCATGAGCATCACCGTGCTTAGACTCTTAGGCTTTATTTTCTGCATATTTTTTGAGAGACATGTGTCTCAGATGTACGGAGAACACAAACTCTATCCAGACATGTACATTCTATTTTTTTTGAGCGCCTCAGTGCGCCACACGATATATATACATGGTGTTATGGTTTATTGTATTTTATGCTTCCTGTATTATGTTGATTTACATATTATGCAAATGTCTGTCTAATACATAGTTAGCTAATGCGTCGGTTACTGCATTAAGTCTTCTTGGATTGTGATGATAATTAATGTAATCAAAATCTCTTTCCAATAACTTAACACGTAAATACAACCTTAAGATGCGATGATCTCTGACGGAATATCGTCCGTTGAGCTGGTGGACTACAAGTTGCGAATCTAAGTTTACAACCAATGTGCAGATTCCAAGGTTAATCGCCTCGGCCAATAATTCAATTACAACACTATATTCAGCAACATTGTTCGTTGTACAACCCAGACAAACCCCTTGAATATCTACTAACTCACCATGAGGATCGTAGATCACCCATGCCGCAAATGACAGATTGTGAGTACTACGGGAAGCACCATCAGCGAAACCAACGTAAGGCGATCCAGACATCTGTTCAAGAAGTAAAAGACATAATAAGCGGCAATCACGCCGACACACTGAGATAAAAAATTAAATAAGCATGCACACACAACACACTACTGAAAGCATACGTATTGACAAAAATAAAGTGAGCTCGTGATACTCATTCAAGTCAGGCCCTTTTCAGGACTTTGCCTTATCGCATTGTTGCATAACCGGCCTAGATAATGTAGGCATCGCTCGGCCTGTTGTATAAAATGATCAACGACACTGATGATCTGCCCATGCCCCCCGGCCGAGCGAGGTTTACAAGCTAGAGGATCAGTGCCCCCGTTAGCGAAGGGACCGAGGGTTGCAACAGAGTGTAATGAAGGATCAGAGCGAGCCGAAACCAAAGCAAGTGAAGCAAGGCTCAGAGGAGGGAGGGAGAAGACACCCATAAGGGTAGGGTCTTTGAAAAGCCCGGCTTCCACACTCTCAAAAGGAACAGAGGCATGTTCAACGAATGATACATTTCCCTCAGAAGAGGAAGCGAAGAAGGAAAGTTGGTCAACCGTGACAATTTTCCCCTGATGAGGGAAACGAATGACATGGAAGAGGGATGAAGCCACGGCGCGCATCGCATACGTCCAACTCCAGCCCAGAAGGAGGTTATATGTGAGATTCACGTCAACGACCTCAACTTCTACTTCCATGGTTTTCCCTTCTAAGGTGATTGGTAATCGTTGAAGAATACCATAAGGATGGGATTCTCTCCCATCGAAAGCTTCCAAGGTCGTTGGAGACTGGCTCAGGGTCGGGGACCCAATCGCTTTCCAACAAGCAATAGACATAATGCAAGTTGATGCACCTTCGTCAATAACTGTACGATGGATCGTTTTGGAATTGATGACGACTTGAATGAGAAAAGCGATCTGATGAGGCAGTCGAGGAACATGGCTCTCGAGGTCGAAGGTAATCAGATCCGAATCAGCCGGGTCGATGCCACCGATGGCTGATAGCAGGGACTTCCTCTAGGGGGGGCAGCTTTGAAGAACCTCTAAGGCGGACATAGCCGACGGAGCCTGGGCTAAGTCCTCTACGATGCTATAGTGTTGGGCAGCAAAAGCATTCAGATTGTAAGAAGATCTTCTGAGTACCCCTTTAGGAGGGGGTCGGATTGTCGTCTCAGTACTCGATCTCTCAATATGGAGGGGACCAGAGCTAGACGAAGGAGCACTTGAGGGAACCTCTGGCTCCTTCCCGGCGGACGACGGATACTCCTTCACTCGAGTCATTACATGAACGGGAATAAATCCATCCATGAAGACTTGGGAACCGAAGGGAGAAGAAGACAGATTAGCCACCATTTGAGTTTGCTGAGAGGGGAAAGGCTCTTTAAGAACCGCAGGAACCCCAGGAGCACCCTTTAACAAACGACTAACTTCAGACCGCCTGGGGTAGTCCTTAGTATAGTGATCCTCTTCACAAATGAGGCAAGGATACTTGGGTTTGCACTTAGCTCCTTCCTCGGTTGGAGGTTTGGAGGATTCCTGTTTAGGTTGCTCGGATTTATTTTTCCCTTTTCCCTTTTTCTTTCCTTTCGAGGCCTTGCCTGCCGTGGTGGACTGGACGGCGTTGACCTCGTAAGTATTACCAGAATTTGAACCACCCTGAGAAGTGTTTTCGTTAGAGGCACTTGACTTTTGCTTCCCAGGGTTCAACGATGATTTTTTAGAGGCCGGGTTCACAGAGCCAATGACTCCATTGACAGATGGCTTCGGTGGAGCCTTGGATGTACCGGACCTTGGGGCGTCTGGAAAATACTCATACAAGGTACCAGACTGAGAGTAAACTAAGTCCAGGTACTGAGCGCGTGCGATTGCTTGCTCTTTAGTCACACAGGCTCCCATAGCGATGTCCCGTGCAATCTTAGGGACAAAGGAAGTCGTGAACCATTCAGTGAGGAGTTGATCAGGAATCCAAAACTTGATTAACCTGTGACGCCTTCTCCATTTATGTATATGATCGGAGATATGCGTAGCTGTATCCTGCTTAAGAGACGTAAGGAGGTGAGTCCCTGTCTCGTACCGAATGGGTAATTGAAAGTGAGTAAGGAATGCCATGGCCAATGAGTTAAAATCTTGAAATGACACGCAGGTCAATTCAATATACCATTTAGTGGGAGAACCAGTAAGAGTCCTCTGAAAGAGGCCAAGTCGAATCGAGTCATCGAGCCATGAATTAGACGAACACCATAAGTGATACGTCATCACATGAGCTTGAGGGTCCTCTCCGGCTTTTCCTTCAAATTTGGGACAATCACTAGGTATCTTAGTTGGAACTGGTGGCCATTGTGGATTATGTAAAATGGGATCATTTGTTAACTTCGACACATCGGGCAGTTCCAACGTCGCTAGAAATGGTAGCTGCGGGTTAAAGGACATTTGTCCCGGATATGAGGTAGTGCCAGAATTCCATCCAGTTCCTGTCTGCCCACACTGGCCTTGTCCCGATGGACTAGGTCCAAAAGGGCTTTGTCCAGAAGGATTTTGTCTGTAAGGGTTATTTCCAGAACCGGGTGGTTGATACTGGTTCTGCCCCCCAGCGCCCCATTGGTAACCATACTGGCCAGCAAGTTGTTGATAATTTTGATAAAGGTTTCCCTATGGCTGCTGGTAATTTTGATATGAGGTATACTAATTTTGCCCCTGGGGTTGCTGGTATCCATAATGAGCCTGGGAACCAGGCGGCATTTGATGAGCAGATTGGGATTGATACCCACCTGAATACGGGGGCTGGGATTGGTACCCACCCGAATAAGGAGGTTGGGATTGATACCCACCTGAATAAGGAGGCTGGGATTGATACCCACCTGAATAAGGAGGTTGGGATTGTACCCACCTGAATAAGGAGGCTGGGATTGGTACCCACCTGAATAAGGAGGCTGGGATTGGTACCCACCTGAATAAGGAGGCTGGGATTGGTACCCACCTGAATAAGGAGGCCGAGATTGGTACCCACCTGAATATGGATGCTGGGATTGATACCCACCTGAATAAGGAGGCCGAGATTGGTACCCACCTGCATGCTGGGCCGTCTGGCTGGAAGGTTGTCCTAGCCGGATTTGAGACGGCCCCGTTCGCCCAGAAGGTCGAGCTTGCTGAGCGAGGGGCTGCCCTTTCACAACCGAGGATTGTCCTTATTGACCAGATGGTTGCTGAGCAATAGGCTGGCCTTGCTGTACGTAAGGCTAGCCCCCTTGCCCAGAAGGGTTGCCTTGCTGGTTTTCAGGTTGACCTTGTTGACCATAAGGTTGTCCCTGGTTCCCATAAGGTTGCCCCGAAGGGTAGCGTTGTTGGGTACCGGGTTGTCCCGGGTTTCCAGAAGGTTGCCCAAGATATGTAAAAGATGGACCACTAGAGACCAAAGGTTGTCCCTGATTGGGTTGTCCTTGTGGGCCTCCCTGTTGACCTGGGTAATTCTGGCCAGTATACTGCTGCCCCTGATTAGGCTGCGAGTAAGGCTGTTGACCCTAGTAGGGTGGTCCTTGCTGTCCTTGACTCTAATGGTACTGGCCACCACCATACTTGGTGGTACCCCAAGCCACGTTCAATGGAACAGAAGCCTCAACATAAGGCTCTTCAGGCAAGGAGGTATACAAGTAATGATTCTCAGGATCATAATACGGGCCTTGCCCATCTGGGCTTTGGACATTACGCAAGTACTGAAAATGTGCCTCCTCTCCCGTCATATGATCGGAAGCAGGAGGAGCACCACTTGCGGGGTGCACAACTCTAGGAGTATGTGTCCATTGACCACTTTGTGCTGGACCTCGAGATGGGCCTGCAGCAGAAGTGACAACGGATGACGCTGTAACAGCACTAACAACTGGAGTTGACGACGCGACACAGACGGTCGGGTTGGTTGGGAGTTCTATTTCATTCGTTGTTAAATGCAAGAGAGATTATTTGATTCCTTTCTACAAGCACAATGCACTAGAACGAATTTCGAAAGATAACAACACTGAGCAAAGAAGAAAATTCACCCAATGAAGACTCAATGAAATCCCAAGACACTAAAAAAGTTCTCCAAATTGAAAGGAAAACAAGGCTTCGCACGAGCTACGTGATCTAAGCTCAAACAAAGCTAGAATGAAATCTAAGCAAACAAGAGCAAGTCGTTAGGAAATCACTCAAAAATACTTCAACAATCACTGAAGAAAATGCGAAAAGAAATCACAAGGTTAACCGGACAACCAAAGAACCCAAAACTCCCACGGGAGGCTCGACACACACGGCCACTAGATGCCCTAGGGTTGAGGTGTGAAATCGATAGAAAGAGGCAAACACCCAGAGGACAAAGGTTGCAAACCAGTCAAACAAGGCTTAAGCACATTCCAGCAACTGAAAAAGAGGTGGCAAAAAGCATATCCAAGCTCAGACAGCAAGCAAAACAAGTGGACCAAAAACTACATGGCCTGGCGTGATTGTCAGGCTGCAACTCGCGCTAACCAGCGATTGGCGCGTGTTGTCAATTAGCAACAAGGGCCACTAGCGCGACTGTGAAGGAAAAAAACGTGCTAATAAAGTTTGCCAATTTCAAAAGAAAAAATGCAGTCTAGGGCTTGGGTCACAAGCTTAAAGCAAGTCAAAAAGGTACAGGGGTAGCAAGAAATTCGATCCAAAGGCTTATCTAAGCAAGCAATCAAAGAAAAACCAAAGAGACAAGACAAACTCCAAGTTGTTTAGTTTGTAAGCCAAACCGGAGATCGACTGAAGCAGCTTTGATCTACTTCACTACTGCAAAGAAATAGTGTTTCGAAGGCTATTTGGCCGTGTTTCAGACTCCGTCTAAGTTTAAAAATCAAGACAACAAGCTAAACTCCCTAGTGGAGTCGCCAAATTGTTGGAGAGGTAAATCCCCTCTACGGATAGAGGCGACCCCTACTAGCCCAGAACGGGTCTAGAAACAATCAAACAATGCTATCACGCAAGTTCCTAATTGCAAATAAAGAGTAGGTGATGAATACCTACTTGAGATCCAACGCTTTAGTTCGTAGGAGATATGGCACTCGCGTTCCTTTGCCTTGGCCGGTCACGATCCTCCACTATCCACGTGAATGGACACCTGCACACAAAGAGAACAAACACAAACCCAAGCGTGAAATCTAATATATCCAATTATACATCAGTCAGGAAGGATATAATTCAACATCAAC